>OZ018394.1:1640303-1728491 GCA_963969525.1 Ontholestes murinus | reverse complement strand
CAGATGGATAACGGTCCCTATACATAGACTTATGCGGATGACCAGATAATAGTCAGCAATCTCAGTAAATAAAATAGAAGAGACTTGGAAGAAGGTTTGGGCAGAATGTAGGACGTGGGCACATGAAGTAGGCGTAGAATACAACGTCAAAAAGACAGAAGCAATGTTTGAAGGATGTAGATAGGTACTGCATAAGCCGGAAATCAGTGAGGGGATGGTCAAATACCTATGAAAAATACCATCAACTATCTAAGGATAACCATTGAAAATGGAAGGAATTGAATTTAACATGTAAAGATGAAAAGGGACATAAAGTGATCAACAAGCTTTTTGTGTTGGCTGATAAGACCTGGGACACATCACCAGAATTGCAGAAGACCATAGCACTAATAATCCTGTATGAGGCAGAAATATGGAATGAAAGAGGCCAGAACACAAGGGTAAAAGGGCACTTGAGCGCATTGCAAAGACAAAGCCCTCCAGATCTTATAAAGGCTGATGCATACAACCAACATAGAGAGGCCTAATAGACTATAAAGAGTGGACCGAGGAGGAAAGAGGTGGAGCAGAGACTCTGATATATACGGATGCGGCTAAAATTGAGCGAAACTACGTCGGATGCGCATATGTAGTAAGGACAAAAATAATTTGGGAAGAGCTAGTAAGCAAAACTGCCGGAACATACCACAAGTAAATACGCAGAACTGAAGGCTGTCAAAGAGGGCGTAGAGGAGGCACGAAGAAGAAACAGGGATACAGAGATAATAACGGACTGACAGGCATCGCTTCTGGTCATAAGGGCAATGCAAAGTAGACATGAAAGAAAGGGGAGCAGATTATGGTGGACGAAAGACACAAGGAAGCAACACGAAGGACGATCTAGGAAGCAGGACGATAGAGATTCCTAGAGCACGCAATGTAGCAAGATAAGATCAAAGAGAAAAGAAACGAGGGTAATGTCAAAAAACTAGCACAGGATCGTAAAGAATATAAACACAGAATTCGTAGCAGTCAGCAGTCAGTAGTGCTGCCCACAGGACATGAAAACATATCTCAAGAGATTCTTTAAGCTTAATTAAAAAAGGAGTCGGACATAGTGCGTGTGTGGCGGAAGAAACAGTGAAGAACATATGGTTTGCAGAGAATGTACAGGAGACTGATGTATACAAGTGAGAACAAAGGTGCTTCGGCTTCCGCAGCAATCAACGAATTTATAGAGACGGTGCTGAGGATAGACATATACGAGTAAGAAGAAGTGTAGATTGGCGGATTGGGTTCCGTTAAAGGCTCGTCCAAGGCAGAGGGCTTGAGGCCTTGGAAGATAAATAAGCGCAGATAGACACCAATGCCCTTCAGCCAGCTCGTTGTTGTTCCTCCTTTCTTCTCTCGGCCAACGTTCGCGTCTTGTTGAGGGTCGTCACTTACCAGGTTGATGGCTTCATTGGGTGTTTCCCCAGGTCCCAGTGCTTTTTGATCTAGCAAGGGCCCTGCTGTAATGGTTACCTCCTCTACCTTAAACAATTGGTCCTTTTCCGGCTCTCGTCGTAGATTGTCTGTACCCATTCTCGGAAATAGGACCGACACTAGAGGAATTAGCAAGTTGATGCTGAAGACGCTATTTTCATCAAGTCCCGGTGCTTTTCAATGCACCAAGGCCGTCGCCACTGTGGCTCACTCCTCTGACTTGAATAAATGGGACGGAACTCTCTGCCCTCCCATCGATTTAAACCAGAACCAGAGCCAGACCTTACAAGTATCTCTAGGGACTAGCGATTGACGTTAAAGGCGGGTGCGCCCTCAACTTCTTCGCGATTATTCGGTAGGGTCTGCTCCACCGATCCTCATCCACCTTCTTATTCAGCTGACGCCATTTCCCTTCTTGTACTTTGCTACTTTTTCGACATCCTCAAGTGGAATAAAATATCTCGCCACTTTGCGTCTTGCCTTTACTTCATCGTTCCACCAGTACCAGTATATCAATCTGTGCCTCGTTGCCTTCTGGATCTTGGGGATGGTCACGTCACAAGCTACTCTCAGACCTCTGGAGTACTCCACTGCGGCCTCTGCTTCTGTTTTCAGTCTCATAAACTTCGTTAGTTTATCGTTGCGATCGACTGCACACCTGGCAGCTGTTGCCGAAGGTGGTATAGCTTTGTATATATTAACCTCCATGGTATCAGTCTATGATCCATCTAAATTAAGTTTTTTCTTTTTTTCTAAGGATAGAGATAACTATACTACAGTCTTACGTTTTAACCACTGTTTTACTATATCTACACTGCTTATATATCAGCTCCAATTAACACAATGCTGTTTACTAGAAGTCAAATAATTGATCTAAAAGTAATAATCATGGAAGTCATCGCAGAAATATTTAAATTCACATCATCCATCATTGAAAGAGTTATATCTAAAGCCAGTGTAACATTACAGAATCCGTATGATAATTTAAATTCATCAATATCCTCTTTAACCACTGAGAATCTTGATTAAAATATTCGCATCGATCAGCTGCGAAGAGGCTCGTAGTTATAACATCGGCATTATGAGAATTGCAGAAAATTCAAATGAAAATTTAAAACAAGTTAGACCAACTATTCGAGGAGAAGTTAGTAATTAACAATCTATTATTATTGCCAAATGCTCTCGTATCGAAAATTAGAACGATTATTGCTACTCTAGTTAACCCTGAAAACATTTTATTAATTAGATAAGTCAGGGACCGATTAATAAGTAGTTTATGAATGCAAACAAGAAATTGCAATTTCCATAGTTTGTCGATACGTAACCAATTTACTTCTTAAAATGCATGGCCTATATGGTAAAACATTTTTAGTCCATAAATAAACCTGCAACAAGTACTTTGCACTAGCTGTATGCGATGTTATCAGTGCAATTTAAAAATAGATAATAGACAAACCAGCAATAATGAAATATCGGCATTAGTATTACCTCACACATTTAAGAATTTCTCTATTTGTATATAATAATTTAAGTTTGGTGTAAGAAATTTAAAGAAGTTTATTTAGATGATTATTAAATTTAAGTTATCCATAATCTTCATTTAGGGTTAAGCCAAGTATATCGTTAGTCAAGTTAGAGGTCTTTTTATTATTAAATATGAGCTGCAGATTTACTGGTATTTAGTATTAAATTATGACTATGGGCATATTTCGTAATAAGATCTAAATCACTATTTACATATTTAACTGCTTTAAGAGGTTTAAGAGCATCAACATCGAAACTATAAAGCAGTTGAGTATCATCAGCGTATCAGAAAGTTATACAATGATTGATACTTCCGTTAATATCCATAGTATAAATGGTGAATAAGAGTGGAGCCAAAATTGATCTTTGAGAAACATCCGATATTATAATAACTGCTGTAGATATATCAGCATGAAGTAAGAATTATAAAAATGGATTGCTATGTCACTAAATATGATCTATTAAGTTTGGCTAAGAGCAGTTCATAATTTACTAAATCGAACGCCAAAATAACTGATCGTTTTTTATCAATTTCACGGACGATAGTATCAGTAACATTCAATAATAATAATGTTTATCTACGACTAATATATAATGTATGTATTATACTTGTGATTTTTGCAGTATAATGCCATATATTATTCTCTTAGGGAATAATGACGAGGGATTAATAGTCATTATTCCCTCGTGCACTCCAATCAAAAAATTTCTCAAATTAAATACCATGGAAACAAAATACACAAACTGAAAACAGTCAGTGTCAAGCGCGTAGTGTTTGTGCATTTCTAATGAGATGGATGAAAATGAAGAGTCTTTTACTTGTACACCTCCAGAAATTGTACAACTAGCTGCAGCAACAACATCTACCTTGATACCGGAAACATCGAAATCCATTTATAATAAAACGTACGCAACCTTCAACGAATGGCGTCTTCGAAAGAAAGCAAACTCATTTTCCGAACATGTTCTGCTGGCCTATTTCGCTGAATTAAGTGCAAATTACAAACCTTCTTCATTATGGTCATTTTTTTCAATCATTAAAACTATGTTGAGAATAAATCATGACGTTGATCTGGAAAAATATTGCAAACTACGAGCATTTTTAAAAAGAAAATCAGAAGGATTTCAACCAAAGAAGTCTTCCACTCTGACCCCGAAACAAATAAGAACATTTATTGACAAAGCTCCTGATAAAGTTTTTCTTTTACATAAGGTAAATATACCGAATTTAATCTGACTATTCAAAAATCATATTCTTATTTGCTTCAGGTTATATTAATTATTGGAATTATGGGTGTATGCCGCTCAAACGAGCTTTATGAAATGAATATTGAAGACGTGAAAGATCATCAAACACAGTTATTAATAACAATACCCAAGACTAAAACCAAAATTGTACGAACATTCGCCATAAACAGTACGTTTTACAATATTGTAAAGAAGTACATCAATCTCCGTCCGTCACATGTAAAAATTAATTCATTCTTTCTAAATTATCAAAAATCAAAATGTACAATACAACGTATAGGAAAAAACAAATTTGCAGATATTGGTAAACAAATTGCCAAATATTTAAAATTGCCAAATCCTGAAACTTATACCGGCCATTGTTATCGCAGATCATCTGCCACTCTGTACATTGATGGAGGAGGCGATATAACTGGATTAAAGCGTCATGGGGGCTGGAGATCTACACAGGTAGCTGAAAGTTACATTGATCAGTCTATAAGAAACAAGACAACTACAGCAGATACTATTGCTAAACAGATAAATAGTAATGAAGCATCTTCTTCCTCTTCAGCAACCGAAATTCCAAATATTTGTATTGAAAACTCTTCCAAATCTATTGATAGTTCTCGACCAATTCAATTTATTAATTGTACCATTGCTAGTGTTAATGTTATTGAAAAATAAAGTTGTTCGTTAAAACAAATTAATAAATTAGTCATAGATAAAGTAGAGTATACTACTCGCAATAATGGCTATTATTACCTCGGAATGTTACTCCCTCGCCGCTTACGCGGCTCGGTTCGTAAATGTTCCTCGGGAATAATAGCTATCATTATTACTCGTGGTATAATCTACTATTAAATGCTATTATTTGATCTGAATCCGGACTGATGTTTCAGAAATATATTATTTTCTACTAAATACTTAATCACCCGGGAGTCAATTATTATTATTATTAAGATACTATAAATGTTTATAGTTTTGGGAATTGGACATATTATAGATTCCTTTCATGCTAAAGGAAATTGACGTGCAGTCGGCAATCAACGACTCTAGAAGCAATCATCTGTGGACTGAAGACCACGAAAAACATGTAATAAACGTTTTAGAAGATAATAGTGACCTAAAAAATAGACAGTATTATCACATTAAGAAGACTTTCAGGTTAGTAAACTTTGCAGGAGTTAAGAAAGTGTCGAAAATTAAAGATCAGAAAATTATGGTAACTAGAAAGAACGTATTGTCGATTATTAATGACATGCATATAGCTAAAGAAAACATATAAAATAATTCAGAGCACTATGCTAATATACAAATGTCACTCATAAAATTATTTATACAACAATGTGAGAGATGCACGGAAAAGACAAAAAAGAGTTTGCAAGCAGGTTTCTGACTTAAATCAAAGATGACAAGTGGACTTGCTAGATTTTCAAAGTTTGCCTGATGGCGACTATAAATTTATTTTACATTATAAAGAACATTTAACAAAGTACAGTTTTTTGAGGCCACTTACATCTAAAAGGCCGGTAGAAGTATCAAAAGAACTCCTCAGTGTATTCTTAAACTTTAGGGGCCCCACACGTTCTACAGTGAGATAATGGGAGAGAATTTACTGCAGATGTGATCCAAGAATTGGGGTCTTTATGGCCTGATTTGATGCTCATCAATGGGAGACCAAGATATCCACAAAGCCAAGGTTCTGTTGAAAGAAGCAATCAAACAATGAAAGATTCTCTAATTGCTTGGATGCGCGACCATAATACTTCCCATTGGACAACTGGTCTGCTTTTCGTTCAATGGGGAATGAATACAACGTACCATGAAGCTATAAAAATGAAACCATATAAAGCTCTATTCGGACAACCAGCTAAAATGGGATAACGTTCAAAAATTCCACGCGAATTTTTAGAAAAAATCAACGATGGGTTGTTTGAAGAAAGTATGGAAAATTACATTAAAACTGATATCTGTACTGAAAACAAAGATATTATTGATAATTTAGAGATCAGTGGAGAAAATTTGATTGAAGATCAATCCGCCAGAATTAATACGGTCGATGGAAATATACTAATGGATCAAGATCGTATCTTGCCACATCTGGCCGTTAAATGTAGAAAAATAGCAACTGAAAATTTGCTATTTCAAGCCAACCGAATGGTGGAAATGTCAAAAAAGAAAATGCCACCTTTGAAAGAAGGTAATAATGTTTTCAACTGATTGAGGTTGTAGGCACTTACTTCGTGATACATTTTAATTAGATGAAAAATAAAAAATACTTTTACTTAGTTGTTTAGAAAAATAGTGTACAGAAAATAAAATACATGAAGCTAAAAATAAGTGATGTTCCCCAAGAAGAAAAATCTATTAGGACATTAGTTAGTCAAGGATGCCAAACTGTAAAATGCGAGTGTTTTCTAAAAACATTCGTTTGCAATTCTGTCTGTTATGGTGGCAGAAGTTGTAAACATTTTAATTAGTATTTTGAAGTTATCTACTACTTCAATTACTTATAGGGGTTCATAGCGGATATACTCCATAATTTTTTATCATTAGCTTCTAGGTGAGCGAGTTCATACGTGACCGCATAAACAGAAAAGACGAACAACGCAATGGACGCCCAAAAACGGCTACCATCGATGAAATAATCGAAAAGATTCATGATGTCGTGTTAACCGATCGCCGATTGAGGCTAAAAGAGATAGCAGAGACAACAGCTTTCACAGAAGAATGCTGGCCATATCTTACATACAATTTTGGGAATGAAAAAGCTTTCGGCGCGATGACTACCACGTTTGCTCACACCAGAGCAAAAACAAAAACGGGTGAACATTTCGGAGGAGTATTTGGTCAGGAGAAATCCAAAGGATTTCTTCATGCGTTTCGTAACCGTAGATGAGACTTGGATCTACTACTATATACCGGAGATCAAGGAACAGTCTAGCAGCGGACTGTTCCGGGCAAATCAGCTCCAAAGAAAGAAAAGGCCATTCCATGGGCCGGAAAGGTTTTGGCAACCATTTTTTGGGACTTCCAAGGTGTTATCCTCACAAACTAATTGCAGGAGGAAAGGACGATCACGGGGTAATACTACAGCGATTTATTGACCCGATTCGATAATCGGTATTGTAGGAGAAACGGCCACGTTTGCAGCGGAAAAAAATGCTATTTCACCACGAAAATGCACCGACTTATTCATCCGACATCGTCGTGTCCAAATTAAATGAGTTACGCTACGAATTAGTCTCTCATTCTACATATTCACCAAAAAATCCCTCAGTCTAATCTTAAACTTTGGGACCTCACATGTTCTACAATTGGGGTCTTTTTGGCCTGACTTGGTGTTCATTAATGGTAGACCATGATATCTACAAAGTCAAACAATAAAGAATTCTCTAATTGCATGATTGCGCGACCATAATTGAGCAACTGGACTGCTTTTCGTTCAATGGGAAATCAATACAACTTATCATGAATTTATAAGAATTGAACTATATAAAGCTCTATTCGCACAACTGGCTAAAATGAGCGTACGTTCCAAAATTCCACGCAAATTTTTAGAAAAAAATAATGAATTGTTTAAAAAATATGAAAAATATCATTAATACTGATATTTTTACTGAAAACAAAGATATAAATGCTTATATTAGGATTATTAATAATACAGAGATCAATAGGGAAAATTTGATTAAAGATCAACCCGCCAGATTTAATACGATCGATGCAACTGTACTAATATATCAATATCTTATCATACAGACACATCTGGCCGTTGTATGTAGAAACATAGCAACTGAAGTTGCTACTTCAAGCTAAAGGAATGGTGCAAAAGAAGAAAAAGAAAATGCTCCCTCTGAAAAATTGATAGTGTTTTAGTTGGCATTAGTTAGGGGAGACCCTAACAATTTAATTGGAGTTATAACAGAAATTCGGAATGAAAGATATAAAATAGGTACAAACATGGAATCATTGAGAATCTATTAGAGAAAACCAGTGTGCAGAATACAAAATACTTGAAGCTAAAAATATGCGATTCCTTGAAGAAGGACATTAGTTAGTGTTGTCACGGATACCAAAGGTCTCAATGTACTCAGGGATGCGAAACCGTATGATACGGTATCTCGTGGTAGAAGAAGATGCAAACATTTTAATTAGTATTTGAAGTTAATTTACATCATATGTTTTTGATTTAATTTCATAACCATGTCCTATTATTTATATAGTAAGTACAATGTGGTGTGAGTTGTATATTATTAAAAATAAATAAGCTTACTTATTGTTAAAAATGGTGATGCTTCGATAATAAAATACGCAGACCCTTAGAGACACCATCCTAGATTAAAGGCTTATTCAATTAAGCTCGCATATATTCACATCAAATCATATTTAATATTATAGTAAAATCTGTAACTCGGCTTGCTATTCATTCGGAATTACCCATAATTATATTTCAGTATCAATATCTTTCAAATTTGACGCCCAATCATCAGAACAGTAAACACTAAACAGAATGGACCATCTATCGGCATTTTGTTTAAAATAATAATTCTACTGCTTCTATTCTAACGTAGACTATCCAATTTTTTAAGTTAATTATTTAATTTGATATATAAATATTTTATTATAATTGGTAAATTTTTTATACAGTGCCTAATTCATACATTCGGCAGATAATTTACTTAATTCATAAACAACGCAACGGGCTTGCATTTTTCATGAATTAGGCAAATTTTTGCTTATTTCATGAAATTGGCAATTACACGAATTCGGCGTAACGTATATAAAAACACACAAATCCGAACTCCCTATAAGACCAGTAACATCATATATCAATAGTCCTAACAGAATATTAGCCAAAAAACTAAACCTATTTTTTAAAAAGCACACCAACTTCACCGCGAAATATTCTATCACAAATTCACAACTCACAAACCGCTTAAGTTCAGTCACTCAGTACTCTAAATTAGTATTATTTGACATTTGTAGCATCTTTTCAAAAATTTCAACACTAGAATGTTGTTGTGTAATAATTATTAAAGACAATTTAACCAAAATTACTTGCAATTTAACAATAATTTTTTTGAACAAGCCACCGGACTAACAATGGGATCACCATTGAGCTCTCTGCTAGCAGATATATTCATATCCAGGATAGAAGACAACATTTTTCAATTAAATAAGGTGAATGTTTGATAATGACAAGCTGAAGTTGTCGAAACTATAGTTACAAGTGTAAATAAAAAGTAACCAACAAAGTTAATTGTTTATTTATTTTGAAAATTTTTCAAGCTTCACTTGTTAAAAAACATATAACATTTTGGTACCGATACGTAGACGACGTGATTGCTTGCTTCAACGGTACATCACGCCTACTAGATCAATTTAAAAATTTAATTAAAAACATTCACCCCCAGATTAAATTCACATTAGAAATAGAAAAATATAACCAAATAAATTTCCTTGATTTAAAGCTAATACATAATAATAATAAAATCGAATTCGACATTTTCCGAAAACCTACAAACGTCAACTCTACAATCCCATAACACGCGAATAATCCCATATCCCACGAATTAGCAGCCTATCATTCAATGATACATCGAGCATATAAAGTCCGAATCCCGAAAAAACATCGAATTAGACAAAATTACATCCATTGCAAAATCAAACGGCTTCCCTCTTACTCTAATAAATATATTTGCGGATTTTATAAATTAACTGCCCGTAGAAATAAAAACTGGTAAATAATAAATGTTATAGCTCTGTTTATTAGCGCACGTCAATATTTATGAAACCTAAACTTAATATTGTATTTTTCCTGTAATTTCGGTTTCTTAATCTGTTGGGGAATGAATTAATATTATAATTGTTATATATTTTTTTGAGTAGAAGAAATACGCAGATCTAAAACTGAAGCACATAAACACTAAAACTTTGAATGTAATTTTGTATTTTCACAACTGAAAATGTTACAAATTGGATTGTGTAACCGAGCGTGTAAATTCAATGTAGAATTAATTCGAATTAGCGTGTAAATCCCGACGGAAGATTTTCTAAATAGCCGTACGATTTAAAACAATAAAACACTAAGTGGCGACAGCTTATATATTATATATATATATATATATATATATATATATATATATATATATATAATATGTGGCATAAAATAATGCGATTCATGGGAACGGGTCTCTTAACCTTTGGAAGCCGTCCAAAAGACAGTCAGCAGTCGGAAGGAGAGAAGATAAAGTGGAACTAAAAATTTAATCCTCCCACCACCCATCGCAGCACCAGCATGACAAAGCAACCTCTATTAAAAATTATATTTAAAATATTTCATAGAGACATGTGATTTATAATAAAGTATTACGCCTTAAAAAAATAATTGTTAGAATAGATGAACTAAAGAAAGAAACGAGAAAAATATCTAAAAGTAAAACACTTATAGAAAAATTATTTAATGGATTACAAGGTCTTAAAATAGTGTCGATTTTTCACAAAATCAAATAGAACAAGCCATTAACAATATCGACAATTCTATGGAATAAAATCAATGTAACATTTGTGTGATGAATAATTCCACCTGTCATAACCCTGAATGTATTTGCAATATAATATTTGGTGAATAGAGTGTGAAATTATTACTGAACATTCAAAAACATTTACCTTATGGAGAAACTGGATTGATTTTTTTATCGAAAAAGTGTGAATAAATATAATTTAAACTCTAGTGTGATTGAATTAAAGGCACAAGGTTATTTGTACAGTGTGTTCGAAAGAAAGTTTATATTTAGTAAATCTAATTCCCAAAAGCCAGACTGCCGATTGATATACCCCCTGCACCCCTCGAATTTTTTGGGTTCATGCAGGAAGCTGCAGAAATATAAACTTTCTTTTGGGTCACCTTGTATTAAATTTAGGATAAAATTAATTATGTTTTTAAATTAGCTCTATTTAGTAATTAAATTATTTTTTAGTTTAATAAAACAATGTATTAGCTAATTAATAAACGCAACCATCCATCAAGCAGGTGCTCGATGAAGGCCATTCAACGAAAAGTGACTGCGACAAATCTGATTTGTTGTTCGAAATCACCGGGCTATTTATATCCTTCCCCCTCTATTTGATGGCGTTTTATACATTTTTTTTATCATCATCATCATCATCTCTTGTCACATATACGTAGTGAAGGGGGGCGAGGGGCGGCGCCGCCCGACATCCAACGTTGGATGCGTGGATGCGGAAATTCACATGTCATTTCGGTAATAAAGTTCACAAAGGCTGGAAAAATGATGAAAAATAAGCAAGCCTGTTCCGTTTGTCTGTGTGTGTGCCTGGTGGCTAATAGCCGTCGGTCCGATCGTCTCTTTAAATTTTCGCGTAATTTCGGGTGATTTATGCGCGAGGTGCACATTTTGTGTGCTCCAAACTCAATGGCGGTTTTTAGGGGTGCCGGTGTGTTTGTGTTTGAAAAGGGTGAGTGGTTTGTTTGTTGTTTTATGTGTGTGTATACAGTAGGAAATTGGGTTGAAACAGTTAAATTTAAAAATAGTAATTAACACCCAAAAAAATTTTCAATTGAAGCTGTAAAAAATCAATAAATTATCTTAATAATGTAACTTAATATTTGGTACAAATATTCTGATAACTCTCACAGATTTTTAATGGTGAAGTGAAGTGAAGAGTATTATATTTTTTCACCTTAAGAAGCTACAGTGTAGCGAGGAAAATTAATAGTTTACTATTATTATTATATTAAGTGACAAGAGTTTTTATTTTCTACGTACTCTAAGTTGAATAATTTGTTAAATGAGAATGAATACGTTGACTGTCCGGTGTATTATCTACGGTTAATTAATTTTGTTTGTAATTTAATTAACAAACTTTTCTTTTCCCTTTTCCAGGTAAATACGTTTAGGGCGGCCGCCCTTGGGCGAGGGGACGCTACGACGGAAGAAGAACGGCGACGGGAAAATGGTTGGAAAGAGAGATCTCATGAGAACTGTCAATAAAGGGTGACAGTAAAGGGGGGGATCCATTACTCCGGTTAATCTTTTATTGGATGAGCGCGACGTGTAAGTAATCAATCGTGAAATCTGTCAATAATATTTAGGTCCCGATGAATAAGGTCAAATCGACCCTATGAATTAAATCCTCACATAAATATATATATATATATATATATATATATTATCCCTGCCTTGCGGAATTAACCGTGCGGATTAGAGACCGGCTTTTCCCGCGGCTTATCCGTGACGTGCAGAGCCGATTGGAAACGATATTACCGCCTCATGTTATATATAAATTTCATTTATGAATAAATGAAACATAATATTATATACCTTTTATAAAAAAAAATTATGAGAAACAAGTATATCATAAATGTTATCAAGATTGACAAATGGTGGATGCGCCGGGTTATCACCATATAAGTTAATGATTTATTAGTAAACCTCATCAAATAATAGATAAAACTGTCCGTTATTTTTGTCACCCTTATGTGTGATATTAATAAAGTACAGTTTAAATATACCTTTATGATTTAAGACGAAAATTATGAATTTAAACATCCAACAAATTAAGGCTTTATAATTAAACTCAAATTGACATTTAAGTAAGTATTATTTTAAAAAAACGAACCACATTATCAGACGCGAAAATAACGTAAAAAGTAAATCCAATTAAAGACCATAAACCGTGGAAATTAGGTACACGTTTCAGGGGATTATCATCCCAGAATTTAACCCTCACGTATGCCGCTCGCAAATTAATTAAATGAACGTGTTTTATCCTATCGGAATAAGGACGGTGTCGGTACGAATGGATAATTAGTCGTACAAAAGCGGATACAATTTATTATTATACAAATTTAATCATCATCAAACGCTCACAAACATTAATAATTAAAAAAAATCATCATTATGCTTCTCTACAACAGAAAGTCAAATAATAACGGGATTCACCCTATCTACCTTAAAATCTAGTGTATTAATATAATAATAATACTGTAGTCTAAAACCTTTAACCTATAATTCAATCAATATAAACCTTTAATTTTTCAATACAGAAATATAATAATTTCCCCTTGACTCCCATCTAAACGGATCCAATTTTGAAAAACACACACCGCCGCACTGTTTAATCAAGTACACACCGCATTTAATAAAACGAGTGAATTGTCCCATCCCCGCCGCCACGGATAATGTAAATATTAATCTCCATCGCAGAAATTCGTCAGCAAACACAAAGAGTGAAGTGCGGGGGGTGGGCGGCGGCGGCGGAATAATTAAACATACACAAGAAAATAGAATAATGGCGAGATGTTAAGTGCGACGACCTACATCCATTTTCCCCAAATAACGCACGACACGATTCCATCGTAATGTATTCATATAAATGAACCACCCCCCGCACACTTTCGTTCATTGTGCTCGAACAAAACTATTAATGTAAGTTATTTCGCACTTTAAATGGGGCCCCATCGTTAAAGAGGGGGCGGAGTTGTTTTTACGCGGGCGGACATTGTTCGGCGGGGGATTAATTGGGATTTCAATTAGGATTTATCGCTGTTTGAGTAAACAATAATTTCTAGGAAGGGTGGGAGCGGGAACAATTTTGCCTCGAGGAATGCGGTGTGGGCGCGAACTCGATTTTAATGAGTACACGTGGAACTTTTAATTAGGTCAAAAAGAAGAAGCGCCTAAAGAATTATGTTGCACAATAATGATTAACACATTAAAAAATTTATCTATTTTAAGCGTATTACAAATTCTGAAGCAAATTCTTACCAGGAATTTTTTAAATCACGAATTGCAACTTTCATCAATTCAAATTTGTGTTTGCTGTGTTGGTATTAAGTTAACAGCAGAGATACGTTAATAATTTTCAAGTATACAAAAACTACATCAATTCTAAGTGTTTTTGCAAATTTTGAAACTAATTCTTGCGAAGATAAATTTTCTAGAATTTTTTAAATCAAGAGTTGCAACTTTTAACAATTCAAATTTAAGTTTGCTAAGATGGTGAAGAAGATATAAATTTAAAATTCATTAACGGTCGTCCTAAAATAATTAAATCGTCAACAAATCAACGTTCAATTAACGATAGTAATAATCAGGCAAAAAACTAATTAATTACAAAGAACTTAATATCTTTTTCAAAACGCAGGCGGATTACGAACCAAACTTGAATTTTCCATGCATAATGTCAACTGCTGCTTGTATGATGTAATAATAATCATAGAAACTTGGTTGGATGATGCTATTCTCGATTCAGAATTAAAATTTCATTTTTATAACATTTTTAGGACTGATCGTGATAATATTAATAGTAATAAATCTCGCGGTAGAGGAGTTTTAATCGCTGTTAAGAAACATTTTAATTGTTAAAATATAATAATTGATAATAATATAGTTGAACAATTATTTGTACATGTCTCATTTAACTCCGTAAAATTAGTGATAGGAGCAGTATATTTTCCACCAAATTCATCTATAGAAAAATATTCATTTTATCGTGATACTATTGATAGCATCACTCTGAGTCATTGGGATAGTAAACTCATTTTTTGCATTTAACATACCCAATGTTAAATGGTTTGGTGAAAATATTGATTATTTACCGGATACAAGCTCATCACCTGAAGCTAAGCTTCTAACTACTAGACTAATTTGTCTCAAATATGTAACATTTCAAACGAAAATAATACATTCCTTGATTTGGTATTTGCGGAGGAAGGTTTGTTAGTAGAACGTGCGACTGAATTACTACTTGAAATTAAACATCATCATATTCCATACCATTTAACTTTTAACTACCAAGATACATTTAATCAACTTAAATATGACGAAATTATCTACGATTTTAGCCGTACTAATTATGACGCGATAAATTATCACTTGCCCTCTATTAATTGGTCGTCAGTTTTAGATTCGAATATAAAAAATATTGATTTAATGGTCGATACTTTCTATAGTATTCTATATGAAAGCCCTTGATTTGTATACTCTAGTTAAGCGTATCAAATGCTCTAGATATCCTAGATGGTTTTCCAGGGAACTGATTCAATTAATTAATAAAAAAAAAAGTAGCACATAGAAATTTTAAAAAATCTAGAACTTCCGTAAATTATCAGACCTTTCAATCATTACGGAGGAATTGTAATAATATGAGAGATTATCTCTATAGTAAATATATTCATTCAGTGAATAACGGTATTGCGCAAAATCCAAAGCACTTTTGGAATTTTGTTAAATTCAAGAATAGTACGTCGGAGTACCCTGCAGTAATGCGCTTTCATAATAATATTAGTGAAAATGGCACTGAGTGTGTAAACTTATTTGCAAGGTTCGGCATTCCGAATAGATTTTTAAAAAACTGTATTTACTCTCTTTCGTTGCCATTGCATATAATGTTTACTCACTCTTTAAATTTGTGTTCATTTCCAACAATATGGAAACGTGCTTATATTACGCCAATATTTAAATCTGGTAAGAAAGACGATATTGCGAACTATCGCAGTGTCTCAATTCAATCAGCCATACCTAAGCTATTTGATAAATTATTATCGGAACAACTGTATTGGATGAGTAAAAATGTTTTAATAAAGGAGCAACATGGTTTCAGAAATGGCAGGTCAACATCAACAAATTTATTGATTTATGAATCATTCATATCTAATGCCCTAGAAAATAAAAATGTAGTCGATGCTATTTACACAGATTTTTCGAAGGCATTCGACAAAGTTAATCATGTCATATTATTATCGAAATTAAAATCATTAGGATTCCATGAATCGGTTTGTAAATGGATTGAAGATTTTTTAACTGGTCGGACTCAGTGTGTAAAAATAAGAAACCACATTTCTGAAATTGTGCATGTTCCATCAGGGGTACCACAGGGGTCTCATTGTGGACCTTTGTTGTTTCTTTTATTTATTAATGATATCGCATCAGTAATAAAATACTCCAACTTTCTACTTTTTGCTGATGATCTGAAACTGTTCAAAGAAATTAAATCATCCAACGATTGTGCACTACTGCAGGAAGATCTGACGTCTGTTTACAGTTGGTGTTGCCGAAATCAGTTGCTTTTTAACGGAGATAAATGCAAATCAATGACTTTCTCCCGTAAAAGATCGAACCATGATTTCATTTATAAAATCGGTGAAATTACTTTATCTAAAGTTACAGAAATTAAAGATCTTGGCATTCTCTTTGATGTAAAACTAACATTTGCAAGTCATATTAGTAATATATGCAATTCAGCAGCTAGAATGTTGGGTTATATTAAACGAATTTCACGTAATTTAAATCCCGCATCATTCAAAACCATTTATATTGTTTTTGTGCGTTCTCAACTGGAGTATGCTTCAAGTGTCTGGTCTCCTGGTCAGAAATGTTATCAAGAAGAAATTGAAAATATTCAAAATAACTTTTTAAAATCTCTTTCTTACAAAGTCGGTAATGAAAATAACACAAATCTTGATACGCTAAGGACTAGTTTTGGTTTAGACACTTTAAGTAGCAGAAGAGTTTTGGCGATAATGTTGTTGTTTCATAAAATAATCAATGGACATGTTGAATGCCCTGATATTCTGTTTCAAATCGACTTTTATATTGGCACTGATAATAGATTAACACGTTACAGACCGTTGTTCCGAATACCGTTCCGTAGGACAAATTATGGTATCAATAATTGTATTAGTCAATTTATGCGGTATGCTAATTATTTTTCACTTAATTCGAACTTTGATATATTTTCTATGTCTCGGAAACAATTGTTACGTCATATAAAAGATGTTAATATTAATGTTACGACAAATATGTAATAATTTCATTTCATTTCATTTCACGTTTTGGTTTTTTTAATTATTTTTAGGTTTAGTTTCCTTTATATATATATTATTTCATTTACTTAACTGTGTTATTATTATTTTTCTGTAAAATGGATTTTCCGTTAATAAATATTATTATTATTATTATTATTTTTATTATTTTATTATTGTATCTATTCGTATTTTACTTTTCATTTATTATACTTACTTTATACTAATGGAGTTTTCCGCCAATAAAGATATTTATTTATTTATTTATTTAAATTTTGAAGCTAATTCTTGCAAAAATAAATTTTCTAGAATTTTTTATATCACGAGTTGCAACTTTCATCAATTCAAATTTGAGTTTGCTGCGTTGGTATTGAGTTAACAACAGAGGCAAGTTAATAATTTTCGAGTTTATAAAAACTGCATCAATTCTAAGAGTTTTCCAAATTTTGAAGCTAATTGTAGCAAAGATAAATTTTCTAGAATTTTTCAAATCGCGAGTTGCAAATTTCAACAATTCAAATTTGAGTTTGCTGTGTTGATATTGAGTTAACAGCCGAGACACGTTAATAATTTTCCAACATATTGAAGCTACATAAATTCTAAGTGTTTCTACAAATTTTGAAGCTAATTTTTGCAAAGATAAATTTTCTACAATTCTTTAAATGGCGAGTTGCAACTTTCAACAATTAAAATTTGAGTTTGCTGTGTTGGTTTTGAGTTAAAAGCAGGAGCACGTTATTAATTTTCAAGTATATAAAATTTACAACAATTCTAAGTGTTTTTACAAATTTTGAAGCTAATTCTTGCGAAGATAAATTTTCTACAATTCTTTAAATGGCGAGTTGCAACTTTTAACACTTCAAATTTGAGTTTGATGTGTAGGTATTGTGTTAACAGCAGAGGCACGTTAATGATTTTCAAGTATATAAAAACTACATCCATTGTGAGTGTTTTTACAAATTTTAAAGCTAATTCTTCCCAAGATACATTTTCTAGAATTTTTAAAATCGCGTGTTGCAACTTTTATCAATTCAAATTTGAGTTTGCTGTATTGGTATTGAGTCAACAGAAGAGCCACTTTAATAATTTTCATGTTTTTAAAAACTACATCAATTCAAAGTATTATTACAATTTTTGAAGCTAATTCTTGCAAAGATTAATTTTCTACAATTCTTTAAATGGCGAGTTGCAATTTTCAACAATTCAAATTTGAGTTTCTATGTTGGTATTGAATTAACAGCAGAGGCACGTTATTAATTTTCAAGTATATAAAAACTACATCCATTCTTAGTGTTTTTACAAATTTTGAAGCTAATTCTTGCAAAGATAAATTTTCCACAATTCTTTAAATGGCGAGTTGCAACTTTCATAAATTCAAATATGAATTTGCTGTGTTGGTTAACAGCAGAGACATGTTAATAATTTTCAACTATATAAAAACTACAACAATTCTAAGTATTCTTACAAATTTTGAAGCTAATTCGTGCGAAGATTAAATTTCTAGAATTTTTTAAATCGCGAGTTGCAACTTTCAACAATTCAAATTTGAGTTTGCTGCGTTGATATTAAGTTAACAGCAGAGATACGTTAATAATTTTTAAATATATAAAAACTACATTAATTTTCAGTGTTTTTAAAAATTTTGAAGCTAATTCTTGCGAAGATAAATTTTCTAGAATTTTTCAAATCAAGAGTTGCAACTTTCATAAATTCAAATTTGATTTTGCTGCGTTGGTACTGAGTTAACAGCAGAGACACGTTAATAATTTTTAAGTATATAAAAACTACATTAATTATAAGTATTTTTACAAATTTTGAAGCTAATTCTTGTGAAACTAAATTTTCTAGAATTTTTCAAATCAAGAGTTGCAACTTTCAACAATTCAAATTTGAGTTTGCTGCGTTGGCATTGAGTTAATAGTAGAGATACGTAAATAATTTTCAAGTATATAAAGGCTATATTAATTCTAAGTGTTTTTACAAATTTTGAAGCTAATTCTCGCGAAGATAAATTTTCCAGAATTTTCTAAATCAAGAGTTGCAAATTTCTTCAATTCAAATTTGAGTTTGCTGCGTTGGTATTGAGTTCACAGCAGAGATACGTAAATAATTTTCAAGTATATAAAAACTACATCAATTTTAACTATTTTTACAAGTTTTGAAGCTAATTCTTCCGAAGATAAATTTTTTAGAATTTTTTAAATAAGGAGTTGCAACTTTCAACAATTCAAATTTGAGTTTGCTGCGTTGGTATTAAATTAACAGCAGAGATACGTTATTAACTTTCAAGTATATAAAAACTACACCAATTCTAAATGTTTTAAAAAATTTTGAAGCTTATTTTTGTGAAGATAAATTTTCTGGAATTTTTTAAATTGCGAGTTGCAACTTTTATCAATTTAAATTTGAGTTTGCTGCGTTGGTACTGAGTTAACAGCAGAGACACGTTCAAGTATATAAAAAGTACATTAATTCTAAGTGTTCTTACAAATTTTGAAGCTAATTCTTGCGAAGATAAATTTTCTACAATTCTTTAAATGGCGAGTTGCAACTTTCAACAATTCAAATTTGAGTTTGCTGCGTTGGTATTGAGTTAACAGCAGATGCACGTTATTTATTTTCAAGTATTAAAAAACTACATCCATTCTCAGTGCTTTTACAAATTTTGAAGCTAATTCCTGTGAAGATCAATTTTCTAGAATTTTCTAACTGAAGAGTTGCAACTTTCAACAATTCAAATTTGAGTTTGCTGTATTGGTATTGAGTTAACAGCAGAGACACATTAATAATTTTCAAGTATATAAAAACGACATCTATTCTAAGTGTTTTTACAAATTTTGAAGCTAATTCTTACAAAGATAAATTTTCTACAATTCTTTAAAAAGCGAGTTGCAACTTTTAACAATTCAAATTTGAGTTTACTGTGTTGGTTTTGAGTTAACAGCAGAGACCCGTTAATAATTTTCAAGTATATAAAAACTACATCAATTTTAAGTGTTTTTACAACAAATTTTTAAGCCAATTCTTATAACGATAAATATTCTAGATTTATTTTAAACACAAAAGTTATTTTTATTTTCTCGCTGACATTAATGGAAAACTTTTTTTTAGCCACGATTTGTAGTAACGGTCAGCGTGAAAAGGGAGCAAGGGTGGAAACATAATTTTTGCCACATATTTAACCGTTATAAAGGGGTTGAATTTCCCCCTTTTAGCATTTATACACGTCTAGACTTCCTATGTGTGTGTGTGTTGGAGTTAACAGTCCTAGCAGAAGGAGGGGGGGTTTTCGGATTTATGCAGGGCATAAAAGAGGACTGATTCTAACGAAAAGTGAACGAGCGTTTTCTCCTTTCTTTTTTTTTCTTCTAATATTTGTCGTCTGGAGATTTTATATCAATACTTCAATCGGGGAACTTTTTCACAGAGAGTAGAAGGCGATTACTTATTTATTTTTAGACGCTGCGAAGGGGAGCGTTTAGAGGGGATGGGGGGGTAGGGTAGTGGCGGTGTAACGTTGAAAGTGGATGTCGATCTGATTTCCGGAGGCATTACCTTTATCCCACCACTTTTATAGATTTATTTTAAAACCGGTTTAATACCTTTGAGGCTCTTTTAGTACAAGACGTTTTAACAGGGGGAAGAGTGTATGCACAGGTTTTCTTTTTTAAATAAAATAATTCCTTATCGATTTGCTACAAAAAAATAGATTGAATGATAAAATTATTAAGTCAGTACAGTAAATATAAATAATTTTAACTCTTCAAATTTTTATTATATCATTGAGATAATATTTCTACTTGTTGAGTTAATTGAGTTCAATTATGTAATAGAGATATAGATATAGAAGATCTATTGGAGATATAGAACATTAATTAATGAAAATCGTTATTTATATAGATTTTTAATATGTAAATTAATTAGTAACAATTTACATATTTAAATGCACAAAAATTGAATATTTAGACTGTACGACCAAACATATAACATCTCCAATTTAAATATTAATCTACGCTCGCTTTCCGTTCCAACCCAGGGGAATAAAACCGTGTATAGGCTTACACACATGAAGTCATCTACGATTTCGGTTTAAAGTTTATGGCGCCTCCACCACCACCACCACCGAAATACGTCTTGTTTTTCCAAGTGTCGACCGTGAATTCGATACATCCAAACGTCCATTTAATTACGACGCCCGATGAAATTTTGCAGAGGATTACGTCTTCTTCTGATTTATCGACCGTGGTGAGATGCAGCTCGGCCCAGCCAGCACGGAGTCGTAACAAATGTCCCTTCAGCCAGGACAAAATTTCCAGATTCGAAACAATGTAACGTAAAATTAAACAATTACAAACCGGATGTATTACAAACTCGTTTCATCTGTCCGAATGGTGGAAAATTTATTTTCCTCTGCGTTCAAATATTTTATAATAGTTTCTTTTTTACATTTACAATTACATTTCGCCACATTTAGTATGGAAATTATTGCATAAACTCTACATTTAACGCCGGCATAATAATAGTTTCATTGCTGAATGTAAATGGCAGAAATGGGATTACGCTGCTAACAAGCCAAATTGTGTGTGATCTGGTGTACGCGCAAATTCCCAAAGTTGTAAGCGAACGAATTAATTGGATTCGTAATTGAGTAATAAAGTTTCGGGAAAACATCAACGGTGTAATATTCTTAAGCAGCGGGGAAATCGCCGGATTAACTCTAATAATCGTACACGATACAGAGAAAGAGATACGTATTAACGATTATTTTATTTTCTACTTTTATTATTCAACTTTAAAACCTCATTACAAGAAATTATACGTTTTTATTTGGACAATTAAGAAACATTATTTCTAGGAATCAATCAAATTGGCGCAGTCGGGTAGTATACAGCATATATCACAATAATATAAATCAAATAAGTATTATTGTATAAACGCTTTAAGTTATATAATAATTGCAATGAGTGAATAATTTATACAGTTAAAAAATTGCAACATTCATTTCACAATAAAAAAGAAACTAAACCTTTTAATGGCAAATTCTTTCGACTAATTAACTCACTCTCCCTCGACTCGATTTACCATTGGAGACAAATTTAATTAATCGCGAAAATATTTACACTTTCATTAAGACGCGAAAAAAACGAACTCGTTTAATAGTTTCGCGAGGAGAAACGCGCGAAAATGTGTACGCCCTGCTGTGAGAAAATTTATGTGTTGTCCCGGGGATAAATCCTCTAAACGCGTGATATCCGTGCGGGGGTCGGTGGTGGGCGGTATAAGTGGCGTGTATACAAGGAGAGACGTTCTACCTTCGGCGACGTAATGCAATTCTGACATACGAGGAAAGAGCCGGGATTTAGGATTTTTAAAAGAAGAAAAACGTAGGGTTTAAAAGCATTAGTGTTGAAATGCAGCCGGTCTGAGAGCGTGTGATTTTTTTGTTAAGGTATTTCGTGATGAGAGGGTTTAATTCAAATAATTATTATATCATCTTGAAGTTAATAATGTATTAATTCAGACTTGGTTTTGAGGCTAACAAAAAGCATTGTATATTTAATTAACTGCTTTAAAACATTTCAGAATGATCTGATGGAAGATCTGTGAAATAAATCAAGTGGTCAAGTGGCAATAAAATCATTGTAAGTGATTATCAGTTGTGAGAGGGGCAAAGTTGTTGTTGATAGTTTGTTCTTCGGCAGCAAAGGGGTTAGTTTCTGGAAAGGGCTTTTCTTTTCTTATTGAGAACTAACTAACAAAGAATAAACTATCAGGTAGTTTAAAACAGGATTTTCTCAATAGGACAAGAAAAACTCCTCTCCAGAAACGAACTGCTTTGTTACTGAAGAACAAACTATCAACAATAACTTTTCCCCTCTCAGAACTGAGACAAAAAAAATGGTGATGTGGCCATCATAATACTTTCCCCATATTTTTCTCGAAAACCATGAGGTTATTCTTAATAATTAGCTCAATTTTGAATTCTTCACAATTACTTGTTATATAAATTTCATTTAGTTTCTATAGTTTATGAGCAATAAACAAAATATTGTAAAAAAAATTAAATTAAGAACTTTACAAAAAATGTTTCAATGTAAATTTTTCTGTTTTTCATTTTTTTTAAACTTTTGTTTGAAAAGTTATATTTTATTTTCCAAAATTACTTAAATTTCAAAATTTGCTTGAATAAGTCTATTACAAAATTGCAAAAATTTTAAGTTTATTTACGTTTTACAACTTTTAATTAAAACCCTCGCTTATGTTTTCTGATTGGAGGGTGGGTTAGAGGCCACCAACCCACCCT
Organism: Ontholestes murinus; assembly: GCA_963969525.1. Classification (NCBI taxonomy): domain Eukaryota; kingdom Metazoa; phylum Arthropoda; class Insecta; order Coleoptera; family Staphylinidae; genus Ontholestes; species Ontholestes murinus. The sequence continues at coordinate 1,705,140 of OZ018394.1, read as the reverse complement.
ACATATAGATATTAACTTTAATTATTGATCGCCTCGCGGTTTGCAATAACCTTAATTACAAAATTTGAATAAAAGAAAATTGTTAGAAGTAAAATTTTTGATATAGAAAATGGTTGCGACCGTTACTACGTGGTAATCCATAAAAATTATTAAAATGTTAGAGCTTCCAATAAAATCTTCACAATTTAGAAAGCGGGTAGAATTAAAAAATCTTGAAACCTAGAGAAGAAATTTGTGGAATATTCTTGAATTCTTGAAAAAGTATGTCTAGATTCTAAGGCCTCAAGAAAAATCTAGATTTCTACAAACAAATTTTCTAAAAAGTTCTAGAGCCTCCAAGAAAATCTTTGCAACTTATAAGATAAGAAGATATCCTTGAAATCTGGAGGAGAAATTTCTGGAAATTTCCTGAACCCTTGGTAAAAAGTCTAGATTTCTAAATGAAAATTTAACTTTGAAAATGATCGTAACGGATCGAAACACGTGTCAGGAAACTGTTAATAAAATCATGGAACAACACAAGTGTTTTACTCAACCCATTTTGAATATATGGTTCCATCAAGAATGTAGCAGAAGAAGTATTGAATATATTTCTAAAAAATTCTAGAGCCTCCTAGAAATTTAGAAGACCAGTTGAAAAAAATATCTTGAAATCAGTAAGAGAAATTACGGAAAATTCCTTAAACTTTCTCGAAAATAAGAAAAGATTTGTAGGGGAAAATTTTCTAGACCCTCCAAGAAAAATTCCGCAATTTAGAACTTTCTACATAATTTTATAGCCTCTAGTTGAAACAAAATGTTGAATTCTAGAGAAGTAATTACTGAAATTCATCTGAATTCTTGAAAAGGAGACGAATTTAAAAAACATTTAGAGACTGAAAGAAAATCTCCGCAATTTATAAGAAAAGTTGAAAAAAAATTTAATTTGGCGAAGAAGTTATTGGCCATTTTCTAAACTCTAAAAGTTTAGAAATAAAATCTAGAATGCCTCGAGGGAAAATCTTTGCGATTTAAAAGACGACTTTAAAAAAAATCTTGAACTCTGGAAAATAAATTGCTAGAAATTTCCTGAACCCTCGAGAAAATAATCTAGATTTCTAGAAGTAAATTCTAAAAATTCTAGAGCCTCAAAGAAAATCTTTACGATTTAGAAGACAAGTTAAAAAAATCTTGAAACGTGGAGAAGAAATTTCCCGAGTATAGATTTTTAAAAACAAATTGTCTAAAAATGTCTGGAAATTTCCTAAATTTTACACATCAACTTCAAATTGATACAATAAAAATCAAAAATTCGTTATTATTTTTTTAAACTATTTTAGCTATAATTCTTTAAATAATAATGAAATTACGAAAATTACCAACGACGAAGAGAAGTAGAAATGCTAAAAATTTAACTTTTTACAGCACGGATGGATTTAAAAAATTCTTTCACGAAATGATTTCTAACATGAAATACAAATTCATAGACAAAAATAAAAACATTTATTTTCAATTGTTTTTCAGTATTTTTACAATTACTATTAACAGGATGGACGGATTGTAAAAATTCTTTTACGAAACGATTGCTGACAATTCAAATTGATAGAATAAAAATCAAAAATTTGTTATTCAATTGTCTTTTTTTATATTTTAGTTATAATTCTTGAAATAGTTATGAAATTACGAAATTTCTTTCACCAATAAATTACTAGCAACGAAGAGAAGTAAAAATGCTAAAAAAATAAACATTCGATTTTCAATTGTTTTTCAGTATTTTTAAAATAACGTTTCATAGCAAGGACGGTTTAAAAAAATTCTTTTACGAAATGATTCCTAACATCAAATACAAGTTGATGGACTAAAAATCTTGAAATTTCTTTTTCGCAATTCAGATAAGAAATTACTGAAATTTCGATATAACGATACAAGAAATGAACACTGAATAAAACACTTATTATGTTTTTAACCACTAAAATTTGAGTGGTTAAAAATATAGTAAGTGTTTTATTCAGTGTTCATTATGAATTACCACATCGTAACGGTCGCAACCATCATTATGATACAAGAAATTTTGTAAATTTCCAGAAATATTGAAAAAACATTCTGAATACAACTCTCGAAAAATTGCTTTGCTATATCCAAAACAAATTACTCAAAAATACTATAATTTACAGACCTTTTTGAGAAAAAAAAACCAACAAAATAAGGAAATAAATCTAAACAATTAACGGAAGATACTAAAATTTTTGATAAGATATTTATAGCAATTTCTAAAATCATTAATGAAATGCTACAGCCTAAATATACAACAAATAATAACATTTAAGAAAAAAAATAGTAGACTCCTTGGAGAAATTTCTAGAACTCTACTAATAGAAATTGTTGAAATTTTCTAGAAACCTTTAAAAAATCTACATTTCTACAAAAAAAAAACTTGAAAATTCTAAAAACTTTAAAAGATAGCTCGAAAAAAACAATCTTGATATCTGGAGGAGAAATGACTGAAAAGAGTCTAGATTTCAAGGAACAGATTTTCTAGAAAAATCTATAGCCTCCAAATCTGAAATGAGTTATTTGAAATTTCTGAACTCTCGAAAAACAGTGTAAAATTTTAAAAAAGGTTTGCAATTTATAAAACAATATTAAAATTTGGAAGAGAAATTACTGAAAATAGCCTCAAAGAAAATTCTCAAAATTTTAAAACGAACCTTCTAAAAAATCTAGAACTGACGAATGCTAAAAATTCTGGAAATATGAAGAAGAAATGACTGTTAACTTCTAGAATCCTCCAAATAAGTTCTAGAAATCTACAAGGAAAATTTGTGAAAAATTCTAGAATCCTTGATCAAAATTCTTTGAAAAGGAAGATGCAAAAAAAAAAAAATTCTAAAACGTTAAGAAGCCTCTATGTAAGTTATAAAAAATTAGAAGAAAATTTCCTAATAAATTGTAAAACTCTCGAATAAAATCTTTGCTAAAAATTCTGGAAATATCTATTTATTTATTAGATAAGAAACAGAAATTACTGTACACACTAGAATCTTCAAAAAAATTTGATAAACCTAAAATGAAATAAATGAAAAAGTATGGATCATCTGAGAAAATTATAGAAATTTAGAAGAAAATTTTCTAATAGAAAAAGTTGAACAAACTCTTGTATAGAAACCACGAAGAAATTTTTATAAATAAATATAAATAATGACTTTTTGAAACTCTCGAATAAAATCTTTGCTAAACCTGTAAAAATTTCTAGAATTCTCGATGAAAATTCTTTGGAAAGGAAGTTGCAATAGAAACTAAAAGTGTGAAGGAGAAATTACTGAAATTTCAAGAATCTTTAAACAGAAATCTAAAAAAAAATTCTGAAATATTCTAAGGTTAAATATCTTTTTCACAAATTAAGATCTTTACGAAAAACATGTTTTTAAAAAACTTGTTCCAGGTTTTAATGATAAAACATTAAGTTTAAAGTTTTATCTCAATCGGATCATTCGTTTTCGAGATACAGCGCCCACAGACATTTTCATGCACTGTAGTCCAAAGACTGCGTACACCTTCGTTAGCTTCCGACACCTGTCGGACCTTAGCGGGTTCCACGAAGAGTGAGAGGTTACACTTAACTACCATTTGACTAGACTACTAAGCAAGATGTTTCACAGCTCTATGAGCTGAAAAACTAATAACTGTTAGCAAGCCGGAGAAGCTGGATTCTTCGCGAAATCACAATGTCACCCAGCCGTAACAGATGACGAACAGAAGTTACTAGGTCAAGCCCGTGGCCAAGAGATGAACACCCTAGCTCAACAACCAACCCAGCCTTTTGCGAATCTATAATCTCGTCAGCGTTTCTCTTGCCAGCGTACGTGGAATCAGCAGAGTAAAGAAAGCTCAAGCCTTACCACAACGAATAATTATCAAAACCGACTTATTATGGACCTAGAGACCGTCACAAAAGGCACTCGAGGACCTGAAAAAAGTCCTGATCATTCTCCAGCTATCGAAAAAAAAAAAACAACTCTATGTGCTAGATTCCTATGCGAGCTCATACGCTATTAGACCAGCAATGATGCAGGGATAAAGGAAAAAGAAGAAAACCAGTAAAGTACACTCTAAGTAATGCTAAAATTATTGCGTAATTCCTATCCAGGCTCCCAGAAGCGTTCCAGATCGTTAAAATATTAGAGGAAACAGCAGCAGATGTAAAATTTGGTTCGGAGAAGACAATATCTGTCTCACCCTCGCCGATGGAATTAGCAGAGTAAGGGAAGCTATACACATCCAAGCCCCAGTCTTTTTACAGAGGAGATGAATTCCGAACACATTTACATATATTCCAAATCGTTGCTGGAAATTTACTTCGTGTAGGATGCAGGTTAAGTATGTTATCAAAAATAAAAATTGGTCGTTCTGGATAATCCAGAAATTCACTATTTCATTCAAACGAAAAAAAAAACATTGTTTCTACATGAAGGAAATGATTCACAGAGAACCTGCTGTAACACCGCTTGGAAAAAGATTCCGATGTCAGCAGCAACTGTAGCATTTCTTCATGATTCAGACATTTCATGTTTAATAAAGCTAGCACACAGATCGAGATGGTTTGGGATGTACAGCTATCTATCTTAAATCACGAAAAAATAAATCTACAATATGAGAAGGAGGCGATAATGCTAACAATAAAAGAGAGGGATGAGTTCAACAACCTTTTGGAAAATTTTCGGTCACTTCTCGAGGAAATAGGACCCTTCACGAAAGCATAATCCACGCCATGAATCATCTACCGATAGCGCAATACCCTTATCGGTTATCTCAATAGAATATCGCTCTCTTGAAGGTAGAACTCAAGATTACTCTAGGAAGAGTGTCTCCAAGTCTGGCGGCAAAATTAGATCATGTATTTATTACCAAAAATTTAATGCTGTTACGAAGCAGGATAACCATCCCTTTTCTAGGATAGACAACTTACTATACTCCATTTAGATAAATTTGTAGATTGGGTACCACCAAGAAAAAGTATGGAACGTGAACACCTCCTGGATTGTTTTGATAAACAAGAGGTTAATAGATTGGGCCAAAGCAGGTTTGTCTAGGTAGTATGATCATATAACAAATCATAGAAGGTATTCTACACACTGGAATAGTTTCATTTAAGAATAAAACTCAACGAGTGCCATTTTTCTGTACACCATCAGAAATAATAGGATCCAACCTGAGCGTGAAATTAGTACAGAAAATGTATCAATAACATCGCGAGAGTTGCTAAACCAATAAGCCTCACTTCAACGAGCACTGCTAAAACAATTAAGCCACCTTTTCAAAACCGACTCATCGTGGACCTGGAGACCACCATAAAAGGCACTCGAGGATCTGAAGAAAGTCCTCATCCTAGCGCAGATACTCCAACTATCGCAGAAAACCAACTCTTATCTGCTAGGGGCAGATGCGAGCTCATACAATATTAGATGCAGGGGAAAAAGGAAAAGAAAGAAAACTAGTTGAGTACTGATACTCCACGTTGGATTGAACTGATTGCGGAATACTTATCCAGGTACCTAGAAAACTCCGCTTCTAGTCCGAGTTACGGGAAGAGCAGCTAATTATTAAAAAACGTCCCACCCGAAGAGCGTGAAACTAGTACAGAAAATTTATAAATAACTTCGCGGGAGTTGCTAAATCATGAAGGAAGTTCGCCAAAACTGACGCATTCTTGACTTGGAAACTGTCACAACAGGACCTTAAAAGAGCTCTCATCATAGCAACGATCCTCCAGCAGGCGATAAATGTACTAAAAACCTACGCAAGATCATAAGCTATTGGAGTATTGATGCAGATAGGAGGAAAAAGTAGAAAACACAGTTGAATAATCCAGCTCTCTCCTCGCCAAAGCCCAGATTGATAACAGTACCACAGAAAGAGGAACGCTCGCCGTGGTATAGGCAGTACGAAAGTTTAAATGGTATATAGAAGACAGTTTCACAGTAGTACGGAACGGACTACCGCTTTCTTCACTGATTTATGCCATTGAAATTTATATGCAGGCCATCAAAAGAGGATTTTTAGATCGCCCTTATCAGCATCGACCTACTCGACAAAACTATGACCGAGTTATGAGAACAGCTGGTATGAAAAAGTTTGGAAGATTCTGAAAACCTTCGACTATCCGGAGGAAACTCTTCCATGGATATATAATAAATCAAGAGATACTGTAACGACAATGAAGCAGAAGAACCACAGCTCATCATTCACAAGCATAAAAGTAAATTATTGCGCAGGAGATTCTACGACGAACCAGCTACAGATTACTATGGAGCAGAATAAACTCTAAAGAAAATATGAAATGATATGGACTGTAGAATATGTGGAGCCTCAATGTTACCATTAACTATCCGTCGAAGCAGACATAGGTCAGCAACAGTTCCTAAAAATATTAATAAAATTTAAAGTTTTTAGATAACTTCAATAAAATAGTATATAAAAATTTGAATTAAAACAAAGGAATTCTCTTTATTCCTGTCTTAAAAATTTACTCGAAAATTATTCACACAATTTTTACTTTTTCTTCCTAGAATTTTCCAAAAATTTTTTTTAATTGCTAGAAGGTTCTATAATATATTATATTCGATAAATAAAGCTAAAAATGGTGAAAAATTCTTAAAACATTACAAGAGTTACAAGAATTTTTTTGGATAAAATTGTTTAATAAGATGTTCTTGAAAACATACGAATTTCTGCCGCATTTCACTACCTTCTAAAATAAATCACTTTAACTTTTCGGCATAATAATTTCCGAAAAGTTAAAGTGATTTATTAAATAAAGAGAATGGTTGCGACCGTTACTACGTGGTAATCCATACTTACACTGAATTGAAAAATTCACTATGTTTTAATCACAAATAATGTGGTTATTTGTGGTTAAAACATAGTGAATTTTTCAATTCAGTGTATTATGAGATTTTTTATTACAGTTTTTGAAATTTTCTTAGTATTTTTCCACATTTTAAATCCCCGGATGTTTTTCTTGAAGGTTCCATAATATGCTAACAATTTTTATTTATAGAAATATATACTTTACAAAAGTTTAGAAATAAATAAAATTATACAAAATTAACGTATTTTCAAGAGAAGTTATTGAAAAATTCTAGGAATTTGCTGGAAGAGAAACTACTGAAAATTAAAATAAAGCAAAGGAAGGTGAAAAATTGTTAAAAAATGTAGACAACTCCAATAATACACTGCTCGAGTTCCAAGAATTTTTAAATAAAATTATTCAAGAAACACTTGAAAATAAGAAAATAAGGAAAGAATTGCTGCTGAGATATTTATTACAATTTTTAGAACTTTCTTACAGATTTCTCGAATTTTTCAATAAAATTTTCACGATTTTTTAGCATTTTTCCAGATTCCCCGTTTTTTTTTCTGGGAGATTCAATAATTTTCCAACAATTTTTATTTATAAGAGCTTTTAAAAATGCCCGGAGGAAAAATATGATATTTCTGGAAATTTTATATTTCCTTTCAATTTTTGTAAGAACTTTGATTTCTTATTCCATAAATAAGAATTGTTGGTAAATTATAGAACCTTCAAGAAGAAAACGCGTTTTGAAAGAATAATTAGTGGAAAACTCTATAAATCTGGAAGAGAAACCGAGGAAAATTTAAAACAAAGAAATGAAGATAAAAAAATATTTTAAAAATGTAGAAACTGCAGAGAAAAATTTTAGGAGTATGAGTTTCTCTCTCGAAAAATCCTAGAATTTTTATAAATTTAAAAATATATCAGCAATTAAAAAAAATTCTGCAAATTTTCGAAAAACTAAATTACTAGAATAATGCATGAGCTTCTAGTATTTTCCACGGAAATAATTAATAAAAAGTTCTCGAAAAAAAACTAGTGATTTGGTACAAAAATCCTTAGATAATTTTCGAAGAATTAAAGTAAATTTTTTTCATATTATAAAAATCTTGCTGATAGATTTTAATACCAGCAATATTTTTAAATATTTTTCGAATTTCCAATTTTTTATTATAATTTTCTAACAATTTGTTTTGTAGTTTTATGGATATTCTCGCAACAGTAGGATTAAAAAAATATCTTTTTTTGGAAGTTTATTCTTAATTCTTCAAATTTCAAACAAATGCATTTGCATAAAGATAAATCAATAAATAATGAATTTTTTCTAAAATAAGGAAAGAGTTTCTGCTAGATTATAATAACCTCCTCCTTAAAATATGAAAAGATTTTGTGAAGAATTTGACTTTTTTTTTTAAATTACGACGTAGTAGAAAAATTGAAGACTAACTGCTGCAAAAAAAAAAACTAACTCTACAAGGGAAATTGTAGAACATTTAAAAACCTTTGAGAAATTACATTTATCAAAAAAAAATACATTTATAAAAGTTAGTAGAAAAAATCTGTTGCATTTTGGAACTTTCAAAAGAAAATTCTAATAACCTAGAAGGAAATGTTTCTTGAAGGTTTCCTTTTAAAGGTTTACGAAAGTTTCTGCAATAATTAAAGAATAAATAGATTTTAGAAAATTTACATATTTTAGAAGAGAAATTATTTAAAAAAAATATATGTATCTGCTAAAAGTTTTGGTAAGATGAAGCAGCAATTATTTCCTTCTTTTTAAGAACTTCTTTAACAATTTTATCAAGAAATTCTAGCAATAAATTTGCTAAAAGTTTTTGTAAGATGAAGCAAGATTATTTGTAGAAATTTAGAGAGAAAATAATTCAGAAATTTAAATGAAAATAATGGTAAAAAATTGCGAAATTTTGAAGAAATTCCAGTAATGTGATAGAGAATTTTCTTCAAAATTTCGCAATTTTTTACCATTATTTTCATTTAAATTTCTGAATTATTTTCTCTGTATATTTCTACAAATAATCTTGCTTCACCTTACGAAAACTTTTAGCAAATTTATTGCTAGAATTTCTTAATAAAATTGTTAAAGAAGTTCTTAAAAACAAGGAAATAATTGCTGCTAAATTTTAGTACCTTCTAAAACAAATCACTTAATATACGATAAATTAATTTCCGTGGTGAAACATTGTTATGTTAATTAAATCCCTTAAATTTTTAGAAAACTATTTAGAGATTTTTATTAAAAATTTTAGAGTTTTCAATGTTTCCAAGAAAATTTTCAAGATTTTAAAGTTTTTCTCCAGATTCTACATTCCCAGATTTTTTTCTCAAAGGTTCTTGAGGTAAAACAATAAGTGGTAGAAAAATTGAAGATTGACTGCTGAAAAATTGCAAAGTCTACAAGAAAAATTGCAGAAAAAATCAAAAAACCTTGCAGAAACTAGTGAAGGATACCTTTTACAACGAAACATTTCTTAATACCTTTTACAAATTTCTTGTACTGGTATATTTTGGAATTCTAAAAAAAAATCGTAAGAATTTAGAAATATTATTCAATTTTTTTAAACGTTTAAAGTCGTGTTTGTGGATTTTAATAATAGTGTGAAGTAAATTGAAGAGTATGAAACTGAATACTCTGTTGCAGTGAGTTTATGTTGGGGATAGATGTTGTCATTTGTTTTTGTATTCTAATTTGCACTTTTATTATCATTTACTGTAAGATGTTTGTGATAAAATAATATTGTCTACATTATGTATATTCCATACATCGTTAACGTATTATTGCTTTGGAAAACCCCTCGACATGATTGTTCGTAGATAAAATTTAAAATAATTCTTGTAGCTTTTTTTGAAGAGTAACAAAAGTATAAAATTCTTTGACAGAGATCATTTGATGCGAGCTCATACGTCATTAAAGCAGCACTGATCCAGGAGGAGGACAAAAAAGAAAACCACTTGAGTACACTTTATAGAAGGCGAACGTTATTGCGGCTGTCTTATTTGGGTCACCAGAAGAGGAGTTCAAGGTCGACCTTATCGGAAAAATTGTGGTCGAGTTACGAGAAGAGTAGCTGGCAGATGAAGAAATTCAAATATTTTGAAAATCTTCGAAGCAGTCTGTCCGGAGGAAATGGACACTCTGTGGATATAAAATGAATCAAGGGACACTATAGGATACTATACCAATGTGGAGATAGAGGAACCATAACTCATCATCACAAAAAGAATGAAAAAGAGTTGATCTGTTGAGCTTACAACGACTTAGCTACAGATCACTATGGAGCAGAACGAACTCTACAAAAAATACTTAGAAAGAATTATTAGCCTCTGGAATACGCAGTGGAAAGAAAAACAGGCCCATTTAGGTTTACAACCGAGTATCAAGCATACGGATTGGCCCAGTAAGATCCATAGGGATCCTCTTTGTATATCTTACGTTTGAGGGGGAACTCAAAACCCATTTTAATGTTGAGCCCGACACCAGAAAAATTATGAAATCAGGCATTTCCAGACTCTGAAACCTCATGAACCAAACTGCATAAGCAAACCTTTAGAAGGCATAAGACGAAAAAGGTCGCATCTGAGGTCTACACCGATGGAGAATTAGTTTGGAAGACTTCTAACTGAACATTATTATAATTATCAATGTAAACATAATGAATGCCAAATATTTTCACAGTTATTAAATATTTTAATTTTTACATTCAGATTTTAAACGAAACAAATATTACTACGTCAATAAATAGAACAGTAACGTATTTATTTGATTATGTAAATTTTACGAGGTCGGCGATGGTATAAAAGTACTCGCGTCACCTTCTCGTCGGTCGGCTGCCACCCCTCTCTAAAATCCACACCGCCGTTGAATCGATATTTGGCGGCGCGTCTTCTGCCTTTCTCCACACCACCATTACCACCACCACCATATTGATATCAGATCCGCTGGAGATTGTATATTATATCGGATTTAGGTGTTCGGGATACATGTTTTGATGTGGTTTAGTGTCGACGCCGATTTACTGCTGGAGGGCCACGTGCGGGTGTATATACGCACACGCACACACACACACCGCCTACACCTTTTCGCCACTCATGAAAAATGCAGATCAATTTGCATTTCATTACGGCCACCGCACGACACAATTGCCCATCTTTCAAAACGCGCCGTAACGAAGTTGAATTAATTGCGCGCGCTTAAATACGACTAAAATCACAAATTAGGATAGTGACAAAAATTATAAATATAATAAATATATACCCATTTATTACATCTATAATATTTTTCACTATTTTTTAATTTTTTAACCTTTTAAATAGTCATTAGTATGATTTAAACTAATATGTATAAATGGTGGATGCGCCGGGATCAGAGCGTATTTATTAATTAATAATCCATTTTTTTTTTCAACAAACAAGTTTTCAGATATCATTTTGGACTTTAACCTAATAATCCTTTTCATCCATTTAGATAAGGGTCTCTAAATAATTTCTTTCAATATAACTAGTACATTTTTTGTGTCTAAATCATTATATTTAGCAAGAAAGTGTTCATATATTTCTATACACGCGCGGAAATTGTATATTCGCAATATTTCCCCCGCACAGCCAGGTAAATGACGGTAATTCAGTTTGTCGATGCAGCGTGTATTCAGTAAGCAATATAATTTTTACGGTATATTATATACGGTTGTTGTTTAAGAAGGGGAATATTTCATCGGCATATTTTACGATTGGCGCCGCCGCAAGGTCGGATGATATAGAGTTTATATGAAGTTTTAAACTTGATCTACCGCAAAAAATTGAACATAAAACAGAAAAAATATAACAAATTGAGTAAATCAAAATATAACAATACAATTTTGTTATTATCTAAACACTATTTTGACCATTTAAATAAAGTAAAACTCACTTTGTTGATATCACACTTATTACTTTATTTAGATATTCAAGATGTATCAGGAAGTGAACGCCCCAAATCAACTATTTTGACCATTTTTAATAGTTTTGAAGTTGACCCGGCTTATGGCAAAAATTGTTTTAATCATTATTCTAACCCTTTCCGACCTTTAGGACCTTCTGTATTATATTAAATTATCAATTTAACGCTAATTTTTCTATATGGGTATCTAGTAAGACAGACAATAGGGGACGACAATTAGATATAAGATAATTTTTGAAGATATAAGATGCGTTTTATTACACAATGGGGAAATGACTCACCTTAATACCAGTCAGTTCTTGAAATAACTATTGCATCCGCTAGTGCAGCCTGGAGAACTCAGCCGTAATTTTCCTTTAGCAACCACTACCACCACATCACTATTAAGTCACTCACATTTCGAAATTCAAATATGAAAGTTATCGATGATGGAATCTGAAAAAAAAATGGTGATGTGGCCATCATAGTACTTTCCCTATATTTTACTCGAAAACTATGCGGTTTACGCAAAAAGGTTACTCTTAATAATTTATTCAATTTTAAATTCTCTACAATTATTTGTTATATAAGTTTCATGTAACTCCAATAGTTTATTAACAATTGGCAAAAAATGTCAAAAATCTCAATTTTTATTTTTTTTCTCGAAAGTTAAAAATTTTATGAAAAATATATTTTAACAAAATTTGTTCAGTTTCTCTTTCCCTTTAACTTTTGTTTGAAAAGTTTTGTAATATTTTTCATATTAAAAAAAATATCGAAAAAAAAACAAAAACGCCTTTAGTAAACACCCACTTCCGGTTTATGAATGTTTACCAAAAGCTTTTCAGTTCCAGTTTTGAACGATAAAACCTTAAGTTTAAAGTTTCATCTCAATCGGATCAGTCGTTTTTGAGATACAGCACCCACGGACAGACAGACAGACAGACAGACAGACAGACAGACAGACAGACAGACAGACAGACAGACACACACACAGACACAAAAATTTTTTTTCCAGAAATTAGTGCAATGGACTCAGGGGACCTCAAAACGGATATTTCCGCAAAAAAAATTTTTCAAAAAAAAATCACGATCACAATACTTCCCCTATATATACTTCGTATATAGGGAAAGTAAAAAAGTGAAATCAAGAATTAAAATAAAACCAATATTTGCATTGAGATAAACGACTATGTTTCTGTTCTCACTAACAAGATTTTTATGTATACATTTCATATTAACATTTCCCAGATGTTGCAATATAGTCTCTTGATGGGATGTGGGAGAAGGAAGTAAAGGAGTCACTATTGGTTTGAGTTTACGTGAAGTGTTTTCTAAATGAAAATAACACTCAGTGTATTCCTTTCTTTACTTGTTTATTAAGCTTTAAATGTATAAATGTGAACAAAATGTACATTTAACGCTTAACAAACAAGTGAAGTAAACATTAAATTGAAGTAAAGGAGCTCATTGTCTACAAAAAACACGTATACAATGTTTTTAAAGATCATAAAAATGTATTATAGTCCTTTACGTTGTAGAAAATTAACTCATAATTCGAATTATTAAAAAAAATCATTTCTCAATCAAAAGTCTTGCAAGCAAGAAAATACATTTTAAATAAAAATGGGATCGTACGGCAGGAATATATCATTAATAACGCAATCTACACCTTCCTCAGATGTATGGCGAAATGTTAGATCTGTTGGCTATAAAACTGTAGCCCCAATTACACATATCTCAGGAAACGGCCAGAATATCACTGATTCTACTGATATGAATGAAATATTTCGTGACTATTTCAAGGCTAATAATAGTCTTAGACTATTAAATCTTAAGAAAATTGTAGCCTTAACTTTAGTGGCAGCAACTACCAATCTTACGACGAGCGAATTAGACAACAACCTCTTATTCTTCAAACACACAGTCATCGACTGAATACAGCACGATTTCATAAAAAAGTTACCAGATGATGGAAAAAGACATCTCTTAAAAATATTTGGCGCTTTTAGAGTCGTACATCCTCAAGCAATCATTGTGCCCCCCATTCAGTCTAATAAAGATCATAGAAACCCTGAGAGATAAATACCTATTTCTATTAAAAGTTGTATCAGTAAAGGAAATAATTGCATGACGTCCGTTTTGTATACTAGAACAGCAAAGTCTACAAAGTCCAATTTAAAGTGGTTCTCTACGACACTACAATACCGAGGACGCACTTCTATACATTTGGAGAGCATTACAGAATGCGTTTGTAAATGGAAAACATATTACTGACGTATTTTTGGACCGAGAAAAAGCGTAGGACATGAAATGGAGACAATGCATCCTTCAACAGATTCATAGCTTACAATTTTTCTGTATACGCGATCTTTACTGGTGATAAATGTGTGCTATAATTGTAAAAAATTGTGCCATCATAAATGTTTAGTACATCAGAAATGCATTCCAATGGCGCACATAATTAACGATGGCAAAAGTGAAATTAGTCCAAAAAACAATATTGTAAATAAAGACAAGTAACATTTATTAGAGATTTTTAAAGGGTTAAAAGCAAACTTCCAAGCAAAGTATGCACTTCTAACAACCAAAAATGAGCTAATCAGGGAACTGGGGAATAGCATGCAACACCTTGAAGAAAATATTGCTGTAAACAATAAACATAAAGGAGGTAACCATATTAACAAAAATGAAATGAGAAGAAATATTAGAATTAATGGAATAAACAATAATTCGACTCAATGAGAAGAATATATAATAAATACATTTGCAAACAAAGTTAAAACTGCAGCAAATCATAGCGGCAAACTTGAGAAACAACAAAGGGATAAGTTAAAAAGCTAAAGGAAAGTACTCACATTAATAAAGAATATGTAAATAAAACAGATTCAGAATGGACTACACAATAAACCAAAATACAAAAAATCACCTAATTGCGGCTTTGCAAGCAAAAGCTGTTTGATTGCCTTGTCAGTAAGTTCATTAAAATTAAATCATCTGACAACAAGATTAAATACAAGCGGGTAAAAAACCAGACTAAAAAAAGACCCAATTAGTGTAGCAGAGATGTATAATAAATTTTTAACACAAAATAGCTTACAAGCAACATCCAAAAACCATATTGAATACAATAACAAATCAATGCCCCTACCTTCAGTAACGCAATCGGAACTAATAGATATTTGAAAGAGACTGAAGAATTGAATAGTGGCGGAGTTAATAAAATCTCAACTAACCTTATCAAACAAGGTATCAAGTTAATTTCACAAGTATTTGTACAAATATTTAACAATTCTTTTATATTCGGAATATTTCCTGATAAATTGAAATTAGTGCTTATTATATCAATATTTAAGAGATGAGACTCACAGAATGTGGATGACTATAGGTCTATAGGACTCATACCCAAAAGTATTTGAGATTACAATTTGTGATAGACTATTAAATTAAAAATTTTTAATAAATCTCAACACGCATATTTCAACGGTAAATCGATCGAGATTTATATTTCAATTACCTAAGTACGTAAAAGATGCCTTTGAAGCTTACACTGAGGATTTTTTAGATTTATGACACAATAGATCATAAAATATTATTATTGAAGATGTAGAAATATGGTGTAAGAGGGAAAACATTACATTGGATCGAGTAATATCTGTCAAACAGACATTAAAAAGTCGTTGTATTCTATTTATAATTTACATCAATGACTTATATTGGCTGAGCTTGGATACAATATGTTGCATAACCAATTATACTTTGATTGTATTGGCTGTTAATGAATTAATTGATTAGTTCATTGATGAGATTACTCCCTTTAAGTTAAAAAAAAAATAATTATAAACACTTTTAAAATGCGATACAATTTACGCTTAAACATTTTAAATGCACTGTTTTGTAATTTAAACACAAAACTTTCAAAAAGTATTGTTTGCACTGTAGGGCGAAATAATTGTAGTGATAAATAAAAGCGACAATACTCTTCGAAAGTTTGTGCTTATGTTACAAAACCTAACAGGGCATTTGATAACCAATTATGCTGATGATAAAATTTAATTGAGCTCCACTGTACTATATCCTGATCTTATGTCAATATCTAATAATTTATTTGAAAACATGGAGAGATAGTTTACCTCAATTATGTTGCTACTTAATAAAATAAAAAGCAAATGATGTCCTTTTTAAAACAAAACAGTCAATGCCCATGAATTTATTCAATTACATACTAACTAAATCAAACTAATTACTAAGATTAAGTTCTTGGGTTTAATTATTGATGATTCGTTAGATTGGTGCTCGCACGTAGAACACTCTTCTTTGAAAACAGTAAAACTCTGTAACTTAATGAATACTCTAATAAAATATTTCCATAAAGAATCGAAAAAATAATCTATCATGTCTCCTTTGATTAATAGAAAAATAGCCACATACAAAATATTTTTATAATACTACAGGAATGATTTATACGTTCAGTTTTTAGCTTAACATATAGAGAATCTTGTAAAGGAATTTTCAAGAAGAATGGTATCCCCACCATTTATAGTTAATTTTATTATGCATGTTATTCAAAAATAGATGAAAAATTGCAGCTAATAGTAAAAATCATTCACATGAGACAAGACCGAAAGAGACAATGCTTACTTGTGTAACATGTGCTTGACTTATTTTTTTGTTAATTTTCGACATTATATTTGTTTGTTGGTACTTTATGATCTACTATTATTTGTCATTATCATGTTTTTAATTATATTACTTGTTTTTTTTTAACCTTTCTTTGAAGTAAGGTTTGTTTATTATTATTATTATACTATAAACTTTAAGTGTTGTTCTCTTTGATATAACGTTCAACTGTTTGCAAAATGATACAGTGAAATAGCACAATTTCACTCACGATCTCACTGTTTTATGCAAAAGTAATCCTTACAGGAGCAGTTAAATACCATTGTGCTGCAGAGAAATCTACCTGTGTACATTTCTGTTACCTACGCTAAGATCGTCCTCCATCTGCACTAATTTTGGATGAACACATCTTAAGAACGAACAAAATTATAAAAATGTTAGGGATTAATTTGGTTGATTGAGTTACTTGAAGATAATAATAACTTTGATTAAAACACTTAGAACCTTTCTTCAAAATTTTATTTTTATCCAGATGCACATTTCGGACACAAAGTGACCATTATCAATGGTTTGTTGTATCAAACACACACTTTGTGTCCGAAATGTGCATCTGGATAAAAATAAAATTTTGAAGAAAGGTTCTAAGTGTTTTAATCAAAGATGTTAGGGATTACTTTTCTCCCCAAACGTCGTTGAAGACATAAAAACATAAATATACTTATATGCCTGATCACTATAAACTCAAGATCAGAATGAGATATTCTTATTCGCATCTATTAAATAAATAAAATTAGAGTATGACAGCCTACTTATTATGTGGACGGTCTACTCTTTAAGAGTTTGAAAAAGTACACTTTCTCGGCTTACCTCTGTCTGAAGAGACCAAAACTGTCAGTACAGTACTCTCTGAAGCCAACGTAATGTCTTTAGACATTATATGCAGAAAAAATATTAACATACGGAATGCACTATTTGCTTTAGAGTTTAATAACACATCACATAGTTGGTTTGCCAGACGTCCTACTGAAACTAAACCTGCAGATATAGTATTCAATAAATTAGCACAATCCGTAGATATAGAGATGATGGAACTACCCACTTCGATAATCTAAAGAAAAAGAGAGAAAAATAACACTGCGATGTACCTGGTGTGACGAACGACTCTCAATAAAACATGTGTTTGAGAAGAAAGTGTAATCAATCAAATAGTATTGATGGCCGATCATGAAGAACAACAACAATAACATAATAATAATAACAATAACATCTACTGCTAATCCCAAAATTCAAAACCCCTCCATTTACTACTTTCGAATTCATCACATCACAGCATCCATCATCATCATCAGAGACCGACTGATGTGACACATCGACAAGGACAAATCAGGGCTGAAAGACCGCCGGTCGATAGCCATTTAACAGACTAACATCCTAACACTCATATCATCATAAATGTATTAAATTTGTCTTATCTGTATTTTTTTTTTGTCTGTTAATAAAGATGTAAATATTGAATTCAATTTTCAAAGGAATGCCTACATTTCAATAGAGGAGAGAGTACAGGAGCTCAAACTCACCAACAATTCACTGCAAGATATAATCAAGGCATTAGAAACAGAAAATACTCGACTCTGTGCAAAACCGAATAATGGCCGAAACACTAATCAACACAAAAAAACGAGCGGGTATTAATTAATTTGCGAGGGACAGCCGTCTCTATTAAATATAAATCACAAATCTTTTTCTCTATCTAAAGAAATTACACTAAATACAGTGGTAGGAGATACTGATTGGAATAAATGAGAAGCAAGCGAAACGGACCCCAAAAGTACTACAGTGTCTCACAAAAAGAAATGTAAATCTACCAACAAATTAATCATTAATTAGGTAATTGTGAAGGCCTTTACTTTGTGATAAATTATTTATATGCATGATTGAAAATACCTTTTTTAATATCAAACACTTTTTGTAATTTCATGAATGAATTTCTCATTTACCTCGTGATGAAACATTATGAAATAATAGGTAATTAACACTTGGTCTGTTTCACTAAATTTAATTAAAATTACTTTTTGTAACTTTATTAGCGACTATATTTTCGACAGTTTTATCCTCACGTTTTCAAAACTATACTTAAATAACTCGAGCCTTTCCATGTACAATCAAAATTTTTGTAAGAAAGTACAATAGTGTTTAAAATTATTAACATTCTCAACAAAATCTCTGTTTAAGATTCCAAGAATTAAAACTCTTACAGTGATGACAGTTTTAATACATATGTAGGGTGGGTGGGTGGTCTCTGTCCCACCTTCCAACCTATATACCATATAAGAGAGTTTCTGGATACCAATTATATTCCTAAAGGTATTGTACTACATTTAACATGTAAACACCTCTTTTTTGCATTTTAATTTTAATAACAATATCAATATTCCTTGCTTTAAAATTTTATAAATCATTACAAAAATTTTATTACTTGTCAACTACAGGTGTTACTTCTACTGTCTTTGTTTTTGTTAATGGGGATCAGTAGATACTTCTATTTTAGCTTATTAGAACATTTTTTTTAGAAGTAAAAACATTAAATTATTTCTTCCTAATTAACAACAGCTATGGACCTGTGTCAACCTATTTGACGTCGACATTTTAATATTACAGATGTAAATCATCCTTTTTTTTCTGAAGACGTCATTTAATTCTTAATTTAGTTCACTAAAAATACCTTTGAGGAATAGAATGTTACTACGGAGTTTATAAAACGTTAAGGATAGAGACAGCATTAATGTGGCATTTGTTATTTTAGATAATTAATTGGAGTTTTTTCTTTAAATTCGTTATTGAAAAAATTAAGCCATTATTATTAAACTAATGTATAAAATATTCCTTATTAATTCTCCTCCTTTATGCGATAAGAACGACTTGTCGTAAAATACACCCACCCACACACACACAGTAATAAAGACGGAGAACATTCCGCCAGGGGTAATATTACTTCTGTAATATTAGCATTTTTACAGGCGCATTTCACGTCTCGGGCTAGAGGAGAGGCGCAGCACAACGCGGAATAATTAGACGCATAGATCTGAGGTGGCGCAGGCGGTAAGAACGCCCGCCTGACATACAAAACTCAAGACGAGGAGCGCGAGAGTGGTAGAGGGGGGAAAAGGGGGGAAAACTCTCACCACCAGCACCACCCTTTCAACTTTACGGTCACGCCGTGAGCTTAAGAACTCGCCAATGTTACACACCGCACATGACAACGGGTTACTTTATAGGGCTTTGCACTCTTCCTCTTCGCCTGCACTGGAAATAAAGAAATATGCCGTCGCCCTGGATGTAATTACATTCAAATGAAATTATGTAATGCCACCGTACACGACGACAATTGCTCAAAGGAAACAAAGGCGCTCGCGCGCGCCCTCGTTATGAATTGGCTTTTTTCCCCTCCACATTTAAATTGAATTAATTATTGGATAAGTGTCCTTTTGACGGGGATTTCTGGGAACGTAATTAATCCCACTCGCAAATATACAAAGTGAAAAATGTCACAAATATCATATAATTAATTAGCTTGACGAAAATTAAAACTAGTTTTGTATACTACCGACTGCGCCAAATAAATTAAAGCAATCACTCTATTTTTTTCAGATAATATATGACGTTCAATTAGAATACCGGTACAACTACAAATATCCCCATTTTCCGCTGACCCCTGCGAAAAATTTCTTGCGGAGATAAATGCAACCATCTCGAGTTTAACGTGTCCTAATCCACGGAAAAAAACCTGCGAAAATTCGCCCCTCAATCTCTCAAGTGCGTTTACATTATGCCCCTAATATATTACATCGGGATACTTTATGTTCTGAAAGAGTCCCCCATTTTTCAAAATAGATGAGGCCATCCATTCGATTCGCCGCCACCCCTTTCACTCGCCCTCTGGACCCCCGCGCTTAATAACAAGCCGCAGAAATGTGATGACGATGATGACGATAATAACGATGATATTATCGTCGCATAAATTTATCTCGGTGATGAAATTAACATTTATTATCAAGAAATAATTGAAAGTTATCTATAAGTGAGAGGAAAGTAAGTTGAATTTTTAATTCTATATCTGCAATAACGGTTATCTTTTATATACTACCGACTGCGCTAATAAGGATTGATCGATAATAAGATTATTAAATACTCACGAAATGTTTCAATTGATCTATAAAAACATTGAAATAAAATAACAAATTAATAAAACACGTTAAAATTCACTTTCTTCACAATTTATTTTGTCTTTACTAGATGTATATTTCGAGCACCATGTGCTCATTGTCAATAGCTAATGAACACTTCGTGCTCGAAATGTACAAAATAAATTGTGAAGAAAGTGACTTCTAATGTGTTTTGCTAATTGAATTTTTTCTTCCCGTAACCCAAAAACTAATAATAAAATGGTGATGTGGCCATCATAATACTTTCCCTATATTTTACTCAAAAACTATGAGATTTACGCAAAAAAGTTATTCTTAATAATTTGTCCAGTTTTAAATTCTCTATAATTATTTTTCATATAAATTTCACGTAAATCCATTAGTTTTTTCTCGAAAATTAAGAATTTTATGAAAAATATGTTTTAACAAAACCTGTTAAGTTTCTTATTCCCTTTAACTTTTGTTTGAAAAATTTTGTAATATTTTTCATATTAAAAAAATATTTGAAATAAACCAAAAACTGCCTCGAGTATACATCCACTTCTGGTTTTTGACTGTTCACCAAAAGCTTTTCAGTTCTAGTTTCTAACGATAAAACCTTAAGTTTGAAGTTTCATTTCGATAGGATTATTCGCTATTGAGACACAACACCCACGGACAGACACATTCACGAAAACACTACTACCAAATGGTAATGTGGCCATCATAGTACTTTCCCTATATTTTACAATTACTTGCTATATAAATTTTATTTAACTCATATAGTTTATTAACCATAGAAAAGAAAATGTCAAAATTATTGATTTTTATTTTTTTACGAACTTTGTGAAAACCATGCTTTAATAAAATTTGTTTTTCACTCTCTTTAACTTTTGTAACTTATGTCTTATTTTTTAAAATTTCTTAAATTTCAAAATTGGTTTGAATAAAGCTATTAAATTAATGTTATATTTATTTACGTTTTACAACTTTCAATTAAAACCCTCGCTTATGTTTTAATGATTGGAGGGTGGGCTAGAGGCCACGCACCCACCCTACATATTAACTTTAATTACTGATCGCCTCCCGGTTTGCAATAACTTTAATTACAAAATTTGAAAGGTCCAGAAGAAAAGTTATTTAAAAGTTATTATTACTGAAAAGAAAACCTTACAATTTAGAAAAAACAGGTATTCGGGAATATTGAAAATGTAAAGCTAAAAGCTAAACATTTATAAAAAACATTTTTGAAACTTTAATTTAATTTCTAGTATTAAAGTATTACAAATAAAAACAAATTAGATTTTTTTGTAATTTAGGAGCAAAATTCTTAAAATTGCTCGAGATTCTAGATTTTTTTTTTTTGTAAAACTAGGAAAATAAAAATAAATTGGGCAGAAAGACCGAAACTCTATAGCCCAACAGGTACATACTAACCTCTTCTACTACTGTATATATTTAAGATGTATTATTGTTAAACTTCAACAAATGTAAATGCCTGTAATAAAGATGTTGTATATATAAAAATAAATCCGAAAAGAAAAACATTACAAAAAAATCTGATAATACAAAGCTACAGAAAAGTATATAGAAAATTCTAGAAATTTGGAAAAAAACTTCTAATCTGATACATTTTACAAACCAGAAAGAGAAACCCTAAGAAAACTCTGAGAATTTAAAATTTTAAATTATGGAAAAAAGTTTAAGAATCCTTAAAAATGTTCCTAAAAATTTTTGATAAGATAATTCGGAAATGGTAATAATTTTTCGTACAATAAAAAAATAATTTTCGAAAAATCTTAAAGAAATGTCCAGAAGAAAAAGTTGTTTGATGAGAATTACCGAAAGAAATATCTTACAATTTAAAAAAGGTCTGTGGGAATATTCAGAAAATGAAAATTCAATTTAATATCTACAATTAAAGTATTACTAATAAACATTTTTAGAAATTTATTGTATTTTAGAATTTTTTACAAAATTCACACAATATAAGATAATTCAAAATATGGTGATATATTATCTAAAAAGGAAAGAAAAATTGCTTAAAAATTCTAGAAATCCTCAAAACAATCATGGATGATTACAAAGAAAAATTCTATAATATTTTGGGAAATTAAAAAAACAACGAAAAATCTATTACAATTTAGAAGAGATATTCCTTAAAAAATTATGTAGAAATCAACAGAAAAATTGGATTTTTTTCAAAAAAGAAAATTTTACGAAATCTAGAAATTTGAAAGAAATACTCATATCCTACAAATAATAAACAATCCACCGAAATCAAAACCATCAAAATAATTATACAAGGGAAAAACGTGCCATGGGCTTAAGATATGAGTAGTAAGTTGTAAAAATTGCAAATTGGAAGAGAATAAAAGCAACACTGACGAGAATGATGAGTCAATTTTTTGAAATTCTAGAAAAATGAGAGAAGAGTTCTTACTAAATAAAATTCTTACAAAATCGGTGGATAAATGCAGGAAAAAATACCAAAAATTGGAGGAATAAATTAAAAATCTCTGATAAAAAAGTATTAAAAAAAGATCCCGAAAAATTTTGATAAGATAATTTTAAAAATAGTGATCAATTCTTATAATTCAGAGAAAATTTTCTCAAAAATTCTATAAATTCCAAATAAAAGTTAAGGATATATTCTAGGAATTGGAAAGGTTTAGAAGAGACTTTCAAAAAAATTTAGAAAATTATACAAATGTAAAGCTAAAAAATTATAAAACGATTAGGAAATTCTTTATTTCTTATATTACAAAAAATTGAAAAAAAAACAATTTAACAAAATTCTTGCAATTCAAAACAATAATTCTTATAAGTTAATAAACAAATAGTAAAAAATCATTAAAAAATCATACGAAACTTGCTAAGAAGCTCTAGAGATCTAGAAGCAAATTTATTGTATTCTTTGTAGTCTAAATTATTCTAAAAATAAAAGTAAAATTTATAAAAGAAATATTTCAAAATTTCTAATAACATAAAAGCAAAAAAAATCTAAAATATTAATGACATACAAAATTCTGGAAGTAGAGAATTTTTATAAAATTAAAGAACTTCTAAAATTAAATATGACATAAAGCAAGAAATATATAAAATTAAAGACAAATAACAGAAACATTTTAGAACACTTAAAATCAGGTCTAGAAATCTAAAAAAAAAGTAAAAAAATTGTGATGAATTCTCATGAAATTAAAGACAAATTGATGATGATAGAGCAAAAAATGTATAATGTTCTTTATAAATTACTGAAAAAAATCCTGAAACTAGAAAAATTGAAGAAATGGTGATAAATAAAAAATAGAACAAAACAAAGCAGAAAGACCTCTGATCGATAGCCTTTTGACAAATTAATACATTAACACCTCATTCATTATCTATTATTCCAATGTAAATATGTACAAAATTTGTCAATAAATATATGTTACTTCTAAAAAATAGAAGAAAGTTTTAAAAATCAGAAATATAAATTTCTGGAAAATTTTACAATTTTAACTAAATTTGGAGTAAATTCCAAAGTATTTGAGGAACTCTGGAAAGAAAATCTTGCAATTTGAGAAATACATTCCTGAGATTTGGATAATACAGAGCAAAATGTGTGAAAATACTTGAAATCTGACATAAAAATTGGCGCAAAATATATCTTAAGAAATGGCAGAAATTTCTCGAAAATTGGAAGTAAATATTTCTAAAATCAAAATTTATAAAGGACATTGCTGAAAACTATATTCAAAGCAAGAATTGTTATTTTTTTTTCGAAAACTGATAGAAAATATTATAGAAAAAGTAATATTTTTGAGTGTATGAATTAATAAAAATTATATACATTATACGTGGAAAGGCTTTAAATCTAGCTTAAATCAGGTTAGTAATTTATATTTAAACTTAAATTTGGATTCTGCTTTATTTTTTATTATATACAAAGTTTTACTGTTTTGTAAACAGCAAAATCTTCAATAATTGTATTTAAAGTATATGAGGGGTGGGTGGTTGCCCTCTAGCCCACCCTCCAATGAGTAAAACATAAGTGAGAATTTTAATTAAAAGATGTAATATATAAATAAATAAAAAATAATTGCAATTTTTAGAGATTTATTCATACAAATTTTTCACTTATTTCTGATGATGTTTTACTGATTGGAGGGTAGGATAGAGGAAAATTAATTACAAAATTTTTTGAATCAAAAATAAATTCAAAAAGTAAAATTTTTGAATGAGTAAATTAATACAATTTTTATGCATGATGGGTGGGCAGATTTTAAATCTAAATTAGATAAGATAAGCTGTTTTTAAAGCCATTTATATTTAAACTTAAATTTTGATTTTGTTTCATTATTTATTGCATACAGCGTTTAACTGTTTTTAGCAGCAAAATCGTCAACGATTATATGTAGGGTGGGTGGATGCCCTCTATCGCACCCTTCAATCAGTTACATAAAAGAATGGGGATGTGGCCATCATGATCATTTCCTTAGATTTTTATCTCGAAAACTAAAAGGATATTCTTAATAATTTGTTCACATTTGAATTTTCTATTATTATTTGTAATATAAATTTCATGTAAGTGTAATAGTTTATTAGCAATTAGCAAAAAATGTCAAAATGTTCAATTTTTTTTTCGAAAGGTAATAATTTTATGAAAAATATGTTTTAATAAAACTTATTCAGTTCCTTATTACCTTTAACTTTTTTTTGATAAGTTTTGTAATAATTTTTATATTAAAAGAAATATTGAAAAAAAAACAACGGTCTTGAGTAAACATCTACATCCGGTTTTTGAATTTTCACCAAAAGCTTTTCAGTTCCAGTTTTTAACGATAAAACCTTAAGTTTAAAGTTTCAACTCAATTGGATCATTAGTTTTTGAGATACAGCACCCACAGACATTTTTATGCACGAAAACAATACTTCCCCTATATATACTATATAGGGAAAGTAATAAATAATACAAAAAAGTTGATAGGGTTTCACATTTTTTATTGAAGACTGTAACATGTTTCACCACACATTGGCCTTATCAGGCAGTATTCATCTGGCTGATGACGTTACTATGTAGTGAAACAATAAATGTGATACTCTCTCAAATTTGTTGTTTTATTTGAAAATCAAATTAATATAGTAAAAACCATTAATTACAGACAAATTCAGTGAAACAAACTAAGTATTTTTAATTTAATCGGTTTTAATTTAAAATCTCTTATAAACCATTTTCTCCGAGTCTCTTTTGTGTCTTCATCAAATCGCTTGAGAGTGAAATGGTGTATTTATTAAGATCACTTAATTAGCGGCCCCGAGCCGATGCAATAATTTGCACACTCGTGTTGTGTAGGGCTCTCGACTGTCTGTAAGGGGCCCCCGTTTATGGAGTGACTGCGCACAAACGTCCGTTGTAAAGTGTAAACTTTACGAATGTTTCGCCCCCTCAATTCGTTATTCGCCAATTCCGTGAACGTTCGTCCGTTTCGTACCTTGGAAACAATGCGTATAAACGTAATTTCGCCTCTCGAGGGGTTGGTAAACTGTAAAGGGCCGCACGCTGTTAAATTTACTGTGCCTATTATTTCTTATTAAATAATTTAAAGAGCCTATCGCGAGCAATTGTTCTAATGCGTAAAATAGGTTATTATCAAAGCTTTCAATGAAAATGATGCATTTTGAAAGATTACATTTAAAGAAATACTTTTTTGTATCGTTCCTTAATAATTTATTTCACAGATTCCATTATTCCTAATCATTCCCGACATCCTAAAATATAAAGTAGCAAGATTTAATTCAATGATCCATAAAGCATTTAATTTACCCTTAAGTCTGCAATCACTACACGATAAAACAAATAGGAGTTAATAATGGATACACAATAGAACTAATTAATAAATGTATACAAAATCCAGATTGATGACATAAAAAAATCTGGAATTTACAAGTAAACTTTTTCAGAGTTTAAGTGTATATATTGGGTAGTCTGATCGTAACTTTAAAATTAGATTAAAAGAACATGAAAATTCTTACCAATCAATCAATTTAAACTCCTATGCCATCAAAAATGAAGTAGGAATTGTTGAAACTCCGCCCAGAGATATTCGTATGAAATTATTTATTATATAGTAAATTAAATTCATTCATTTATCTGAAAATAGTAGAACTTTATAGAAGAGAAACGGTTCCAGAAAAAAAGTTTAGAGAAAACTCCGACAAAATAAAGCAAGATATGTTCAAAACTTCCGGAAATCTCACGAAGAAATTGAATATGTATTAATTTGGGATTCTGAAATCAAGAATATCAAGATATTTTTAGATCCTTTAAAATTCCAATAAACTGAAACAAGTATAATGGAATTGTCGCATAACAAAAGAATAAAATTTTTTAGAAAACTCCTATAAAAAGTTAAGATTTTTAAAAGATCTAAAGTTTCTAGAATTTTTAGAATTCTAAAAATATTTATAAAATTTTAAAATTTTTGAAACATAACAATTTCTGGTAAATTTGGAATGTAAAAGTAACTATAGCTCATTAATTTTTCTTGGAAAATTGGAACAAATTTTCCTGCAAAAATAATAACAATCTGTTATTGCTCACCATGCCGATACGTAGACTAAGGACTCATTGCTTTTGTTTCCAGCAACTTCTACTACCGATTAGCTTATTTTTAATATGTGGTTATAAATCAATGTGATTTTACTAAATTGAGATTATTTAGCTTGAATACGATGTTCACGATCTTGATGATTTTATTAATACTGGTCTTAAAAACTGACACAGATTTTCATAAAAGTATACACAATAATTAGATAGATGGCGTTATTAAATAAAATAAGAACTCATTTATTGACATCAAAAACTATTTATTAATATTTAAAATAGTGGTCTCATAGAATCAAATAGAATTGTTTTGGAGAACTGAATGTATTGTAAAAAATTATTAATAAAAATAATAAAAAGTACTGAACCTAGCACAGAACCTTGAGGTACCCTCAAAATTCAATTAAGTACACCAGATTTATTTTGTTGTATTGTAACAATTTGATATCTTTTCTTAATAGAAGCACATTGAATTCAAATTGTGTTCATCAAAACCACACATTTTTAATTTAGAAATTAATATTTCGTGCAACACACAATCTAAATCTTCAATGAATGAGCCAACGCAAAATTCTTCTTCTTCTTTGTTTTCATAGCTATCTATTATTTTCTCCATTATTGACATTCGGTAGTAAACTCGCCCGATCGAAATCCAAATTGGTTACAATGAAATATAGCTTTTTATCGAAATGTTTGATTATTTGATCATTTATTATCTCACCTATTACATTGAAAATAAGCATAATCATGTATTCGAAACGTGTGTTGATAATATTTGTCGATATTTCGTTTAATTATTTGTGTCACTTTTTTTTTAAATGGGAGGCATTTTTGCTTTTTTAAGGCTATTGGATAAATTCATTCATTTATTAGCTTAGTTAGAGGTGAAACTATTAAGTATTTTACACTTTTTTTCATCTCAACTGTAATGCCATATAATGATCAGAGCTACAAATGTCTTTCATGTTGCTTATTGCTTCCAATTATTTGACATATGTACTTTCTTTAAATATAAATGTATCCAATAAGATAAAGCAATGATTGGAATTATAACTGTGGTAAGAAATCTTCAACAAGATTTCTACTGATATACCAATAAAATTGATAGAATTAAACATCGAAATATTCAAATTTTGCTAAAAAAAAAATGGAGATATTTGAACGAAAAGTTTATCATTAATTTTTTGTTTTCAATAAGAATTCCTGGATAATTGGTATAAATAAAATAAATAACATTTAAAAAACACAATAATACGTCAACGGACAATAATGTTTTAATACATCCTTAAAAATTCGATCATTACTTATTCTAGCGTACTCTTGACCTACCCCAATATACAATGCAATGACCTACTCGTACTCCTAACCCAGCCTAATCAAGTGTACGTTGAGGTAGGTCAAGAGTACGCGAGTTCAATCGGTAAAATATGCGTTAGCGCGGTTTATTTTATTATTTTAATAATATCAATGTACTCCTTTCTCACAAATAATACAATATTTATATTATGATAAATGAAAATATACACACAATTTTAGTCGAAAGGAGGACGGTTGAAGTTCTCTTCATCGAAGGATCTTCCACTCAAACCCATGATTGTACACCATAATTGCTGCTCAGAATATCTTCTGCAGTATCTTTTTCTATTATTTTATGTTTGCATAAAGCATATTTTAGTCTTTTATAAGACATATTTTAATGACATGTTTTCTCTGTCAAATTACGCTACTATTTATCGGTGACTAGTTTTGACCTCTAGTTAAAATTTTAGAAGATAAAAAAACTAGTCTAATTTTTCCTTTTAAAGGTTGGAGGATGGATAAAGGCCACCCACCTACACTACATATACATAGAAATTAACTTATACTACAACACTTTTTATGGTTTCAAAATTATACTCAATTTATTGAAGGATGGTTTATTCCAACAAAAACAAGTGTTTTTAAATTAAACCAATATATATGCAGTGAAGGTGGGTATCCACTATCCCACCCTCTAACTTCTAAAAACACAATGGAGTTTAATTGCAATTTCAATTAATTCTATAACATAATAATGTATGGATTTTTTACTTAATTATAAATTAAATAAAATCTTAAGAAGATTTTTTTATAAACTGATCAGTGAAATAGAGGATACCCACCTATCCTGAATATATAAGCCAAATTTATTTATAGGACTCTTTGTGCTTTCAAAATTATACTCAAATGAATAAATGATTAACAATGTTTTTACAATCTAATCTAGTGTCCATAATTAATTAACATAAAAATGCATATACAGTGTTATTATGGTATATTATACAACGAGTAATTGATGCAAGTTGTATACACTATTTTTTCTATGACAATCTACACAATAATGATAAGTAACTTATTTTTAAATGTATTCATCATAACGAACAAATGCATATAGGAACAAACATTTCAACTTATTATTATAGTTTAACGCAAAAACTTATTATTCTTTAAGATACAAAATAATATTCTGCATTGTATAATTATTACAATGAAATTGAGGCGGAAATTTTGCAGCATCGATTGATGGAGATGCCGACGTTAATGGAGTAAAATGTACTGCGTAATTTGAATATAATTAATGGAATTCAAAATTTTTTTGCCCACGTTGATTTTATTTTGTATAGAATCGCCAACATAATTTTCCGCTACTGTTGTGGACTTAAATTCACCGTGAGACATCTGTCAATTTGATATTTTTGCTATGCGCACGGCAACTTTGATTTTAATGTGAACTTCGATTTTATTGGTTAAAATTTGAATTATAATGAAAATTAGTGTTATAATAAATTACATTATAAAACAGTGATTGAAATTATAATTGACATATTAAAATCTGGGAGTAGAAAATGTTAGTGTAAATATGGTAACTACAAGTTCAACTGAAATCATAGTGTATAGTGGTGTAGGATTGTTCAACTTATAAACTACGTAAAGTCAATTAGTATTAGAAACTCATGAGATATGTATAAATTGGGTAGTCAGTTACAGGTCACCCACCCACTTTACATCCATTACATTGGGTAACTTAACTATAACACATAACAATTAGGGAATTGATTCAAAAGATAAGTGAGAAAATTATTCAAAATACTAAAGCATTATTAATTGTTACAAAAATTTACTTAAATATTTGATGGATATTTTTTCCATACAATAGATATGGCCGCTGGCGAAAAAGACGTGTCCGAATCGTCGAGTAACAAATCAGTGAAGAAAACCAGCAAAAGTGAAATTAAAACCTGTGCATGTGGGTATATTGCCAAATCTGGTTCTCAGTGCCTTACTTGTGAGGGCTTTTACCATCGAGCATGCTTACCGCGAATAAAAATGTGCTGCGGAAAAGCGTTACAATCTTCCCCAAGCCCGAACATCGTACAATTAGAAGAGATCTCTATTTTCGACTTCGAAAAGGAAACATACGCCACTCTCAAGGAACTGGTAAAACAATTACAACTTTCAAACAATCTTTTATATGAAAAAGTCCAGCGTCTAGAGGATGAAAATAATAAACTCCGCATGAGGTTAGTAGTTTCCCGCCATCTCGATTAATAAACAATCCAAACGTCCGGCAGAAATGCAAATTCCGCAAATAGTGTTCCTAACGATATTCCATCTCGGCCCCTACACCACGAAGATGGCTCCAAATCACCGACCGAAATTTCAATGCTGCCAATAGAACAACATTTTGCATCCCAGTACAAAGCAAAGCAGAGAAATATAGCATATAAACAACGCAAAGCGGAATTAGGACCAACCGCGCTGCAACAGAAAGATAAAAAAAAACAAGTTGGTGTCGAAGAAGACGGCGCTGACTTTACTAAGATTACTTATAAAAGTAGGGACTGGTTCACAAATAAATTCTAGCCTTCAAGCGGAACGGAAGAAAACATGGCTGTTTCTAAAAAGAGTCAAGCACTCAGCCACTGTAAAAGACATTCAAGATCACTTTAATGATTGTTGAGTTACGTGAAGATGTACTATAGTATAAATGAAAGATTGAGTCTCCTTTCTATACAAAATTTATTGATCGTAAATGTAGTTTTAGCATTGAAAATAGTACATTTGCGATCAATAAATTTTGTGAAAAAGGAGACTCATTTAATACAGTATTAAAACATTTATAATGGTTACTTTGTGTCCAAAATATATATCTGTAAATTTAAATAAAATTGTGAAGAACGGTTTTTAGTGCTTATTACTTTAATCAAATTTATCTTCACGTAACACACAAAAATGTTAATGTGTGAAAAGTTAAATGAAAACTTAAATTTCCCAGCGATTAAAATAGGTGCAGATTTTAAATATCACAAACAACTAATAAATCCTAATAACTGGCATAAAGGAGTAATATTAGATAGATAGATTTTTAGATGGGCCCCGAGACAACAAACGAAATTATATTGAACGCTACAATGTCAGTCAGAAACAGGTAATTAATGTAATATTCTATAATGTTCAATGTATTTGAAATAAAATTAATAAAATTGAGGTACTTCACAATGAAAGTAAGTCAGATATACAAATAATTAAAGTTAATGGCTATAATGTATCCAATAATTTTGCTCGGGATACTCATAGTCACATGGGCACATTACAATTAAGTAAAAATAACCTGAAATATAAGGAAATTAAAAATGTCAACAATTTATTGCAAGAACTTCACTGTGAAATCGCTGATACTCATTACTCCAAACTAAACCTCAGTGCCATAACGATTTATCGATCACCTAGTTCTGATTTCAAGGAGTTTTTATCAATTTTAGCACAGGAACTTGAGAAAATTGATTTAAATAAATATATTCTACTTAGAGGGGACTTTAATATTAAATTAAATTTAAATGATAACATGTCCACCGCCTTCTCTGACCTTTTAGCTACATATAACCTGTCACCTTTAGTTAATTTTGCAACTAGAAAAAGTAATTCTATCGATAACGTCTATCTAATCTAAACAGTGGTTCGTTGCCAATAGGTTAATGGTTAGTGCAAGTAAGACCGTTAAAATTTTGTTCTTCCTGCGTATGGATACTGAGCTTAACTGAGCAAAATTTCTTGGAATTTATCTCTACTCCAAGATACGTTTTTACAAACAACAAGATTACCTGTCAAATAAATTATGCGTCAGTACGTATCGATTAAGACAGCTCAAATAGTAATTAAAATAGTAATTAACGTTATAAGTCCGGGAACACATACTTTACAGTATGAGTGAGACATTTAAAGACGAGGCGACTAAGGAGCCGAGTCTTGAAATTCGAAACGAGTACTGTAAAAAGTGTTCACGGACGAATGTCGTTATGTATTTTATTTCATTCTATGTCAAATTGCGTTTTAAAGAAACATTGAAATTAATTTAAAAATAATTTAACAGATGCTCCAAATCTAGTTATATTTTCGTAACATGATTAGCAACGGTTGTTTGGCAAATATTTAATTTGTTTAAATAATTTGTTGTGTCAAAATGAATTCTTATGCAAATTGCCCAGAAATTGTAAATCCTCCAGTAATTGTAAGAAAATCTTAAGAAGCGTGGGCGAAATTAATATCTATTAAGTCTGGTGAAAGGTATCAAAAACAATTCAGCCATTTTTGTGAATGGAAAGCAGAAAATAATGTGATGAAAATTACGGAAGAAGTTATGTTGGCCTATTTTTTAGATTTGGTAAGAATTTAAATGATTACATTTATTATTTTATTTGTGAACTAATGTTTTTAGTCTAAGAAAATAGGTGCGTCTTCTTTGTGGCCGAAATATTCCATGATAAAATCAACATTAATTGCGAATGAAAATCTTGACATATCTCGTTTTTCTAAAGTGGTTAATTTTGTGTTTCCAATAGCAACACTTTACCGGACCGGCCGTTTTTTGTGTTTTCCCGGATTGAAACTGTTGACGTAAAGTATTGGAATTTGACACAGTATGAAATAAAATTATTTACCGAGGGAAGCACTTAGAATTGCCCATTTTGCATTGATAGAAAACCATTTAATATACAGCATCTTAATTTGGGGCCACTCCGGAATTCTCTATCTCTATTTGTCTTTCAACGAAGAGCTATTCGAATTATAGAATCATTAGCGAAGTGACTGTAAACCATTTATAAGATTAAATATTCTAACTGTACCGTGCTTATACATTATGGAATGTTTAATTTATGTCCATAATAATATAATTCTTTATAATACTAATGAAAAACATCATGCTCATTTTACAAAATATAGTCACCTCATACAAACAAAAGGCCTCGGACTAAGTAAATCACAAAATGGTGTAAGCTTTAATGGTCCTAAATTCTATAATTTATTACCAAATAATATTAAGTCCATTGATAAAAACAATTTTAAAAAAATTATTCGATCCTATTTATGCAAGAATGCTTTCCAGAATTTTCAAGAATATTTACATTTTAATCACTGTCTTTAGAGCATTTTTCCCTGTTTCAGCTTTTTAAATTATATGTATTTAATATTGTAATAGATTAATTAATTCTATTAGTATTTTATTGTTAATAATTGTAAATGTTTCGTCATTTTATTTAACTCTATATGTTTTCATTGTATCTCTCTATATATAGATATTTTTTATCATATTAATTACCATCAGCTCTATTTCTAAACTTTAATAAGTGCAATAATGTTATTTAATGAAATAATTTTGTATGTGCTTTCTCTATATGTGTTTTTATTATTACATTGATTATTTTAAGTTTAATTTTCTAAATTTTAATATGTGCATCAATTTTATTATTTTTTATGTGCTCTACCTATATGTATTTTATTATATTGATTGTTTTAACTTTCAATTCTAAAATTTTTAATATGTGCATGTGTGTATCTTTGCATGTACTTTTCGTATTGATTGTCATAAATTTTATTTACAGTTTTAATATGTTAATGTTTAATATGTACATTATTTTATTTATTTTTATTACATGATATATGCTGTTTGCGACTTTCTCTGACTTATGTACATACTTTTGTTTGTTTAGCACGAATAAAGATTATTATTATTATTATAAGTATCTGCAGCATTCTTACGTTAAAATAAAAATATAGACAAATATCGACAATGTCCCAGGGGAACTTCTGATATATGACAGAGAGCAAATAGTAATCATAGTGTACAAAAAAAATGTCGCAAGTGTAAAAATTAAAGCGGGGAGACATGGGATTGAAAATCAACGAAACCTACCTCAAATAGTATAGAAGTAAAAGAAGTAATGCAGAAATCATTATAAGTCAATTTGAAAATCACGCAAAACAAATTTTTAATATCAAACATAAAAACATTTTAAATATTTGATAGTAGAGGCGTTTACTTCCTGGTACATCTCGAATGAGTTGTAATTAAAACACGATTACTTTATAGTGATAACACGAAGTTATCGTGTTTTAATTATAACTAAAGACATTTTATTGATTCATAAACGAATGAGGATAGAATTTACGAATCACGAAAAATAACGAAACTGTAAAAGTAAAAGGTAAACAAAATATTGCATTTCCCAAATAAATTATTTTCGTATGAATTAAACATACATGATAAATATACGATAGTAATCTAGTTAAAATCACTTATAAACTAAGTTAATAAACCTATTATTTTAATGGATGCTTCTTAAATTGCAACATGCTTATTATTATTTTTTATTATTTAAAATTTAAAACGAAATAGTTATGTCCAGTATCAACAAAACTTTTATCTCTATTTATTTCTGGATTATTTAATTTTATATATTGGATGTAATATATTTTCTAAACAAAATTTTACTGGACAAAATTAATATTGCGATGCTAACATTATAAACACATACATTAATAAATATATAACTATTTGCTTACCTTATTCTCCACCCCGCATTTACGATCAAAACGCCAACACTAACACTACTACGGTGATATTTCGATTGTGGTTTATATTTACAGATAATGAAAACACGTACGCGTACACTACGTAATTGTTTTTTACCCTCTTCTCTTGAAGTGCGCCTTATTCATATGAAGCATACGGTGCATTTTCCTCTGCGGCTATCAATTGCAAAAAAAGTGTGATCGTCGATGCGCTTGACCTTATTCGGGCGTTCAGTTCACCTCTAACATCCTTTAATTTTATTTACTCATAAGTGGGAGGGAGATAGTGTAGACTACACCTGCGTGCACATTAATTTCATTGCGAACGGCAAAGTACGTGCGCGTGGACCTCAAATAATTTATATTAATAATCAGTGCGTTTGAATTAAATTATATCTGTGCCTTTTAAACTATCATAGTGTGTTTGAAGCAGGTAGAAAGTGCGAATTTGGTGCTGGGCGTCAACTAAATAAGGTTAGTGATTTAAAAGCATAATTTATAGTGGTGGATTATATTTATATGCTGTGTCGTATTTTCTTGAATTATATTTATATGTTATATAGCAACATTTTTAGTATATTATATTATTAATATGTTGAGGCTTTTTTACGTTATAAATGTTGAATACAATAATTAAATAATTGTGTTAAGCTTATACAATAATAATAAATATAAATAATATATAAAATTTGATACATTTAACAAATAGTTTGAGGAAAGTTCAAACTATGTGTACTGAAGATTATTTCCAGATGTTTAGTATCTCTAAAATTATCGAAATCAGTAATAATTATGTTTTATAATAACTACGTTTTTTTTTCTTCATAAAAACTAAAATATTAACTCCTTTTTGGCGAAATGGATTACCTCGACTCTAGTATATCTTCATCAAATAATGTCGCTTTTCGATTGGGTGATTTGAGAATATTGAATTTGTATTATTTAATCGGAAGGATCTTAGATGTTATGCTAATTTAATATTGATATTGCGACCAGTTTAAACATACGTAAATTCCTTCACATTTTTGCGGTGTTTGGAATAATAAGTGATTTTGTATTTATAATAAACTAATAATTATTGGATTAATCCTAAGAATATATAGATCGTGATTAGACCTATCACCACCGACGAAAACAAAACAGTTCGTTTTAAAGTGAGTTATGCAAAGTGTGCGGGCGTCGTATATCCATAAAGACCCGAAATTGGATCCGAGGGATGAGGGTGGGGGAGGGAAACCATAAGACGACGTCGACGGGGCCCCAAATAAAATTATGATAATGCAATATGCATAAAGTGAAAGAATGGTATATTTATTTGGAGAGACAAGTAAATACAAAGCGACATTATCATTCCATTCTCAATTCCCTGTTCCTCTCTTATACGGCACTTGGCGAGCGGCGCACCCTCCACCCCGTCAGACGCCCGCCGCCGCCGCATCGCACCCACCCCCTCTTACTCACTCACTCACAGGGGACCCTTCAATTCAATCCAGGACTGAATTATTCCGAATCAAGGTTTCGGAATAACAACTCTCCTGTCCACCGGCCAGACACAAGAGGCGTAAGGTCAAAACCTTTATTTAATAACAAAGTTATTGTCGTGATTTACACTATAATTATATTATTAATAATTGTTTTAATTTTTTAAATTATGGTATTAAAAATATAGCATTCGTAATTATTATTAAAGTCTGCAACAAGTTTTAGAAAATAATATTCACGCCCTCTTTTTTAAACACTGTAATTATGTAGAAACCGAAACTAAGTCCGGAAGTCGTCTGCAATGTTAATGCGAGAGCATATTTGCTGAAACACATCACAACGCTGCATTTGTACATAAATCAGATAAGCGGATTTTTCCGGAATTTATGCGCGCACAACAACAT
Source organism: Ontholestes murinus (assembly GCA_963969525.1). Lineage (NCBI taxonomy): Eukaryota > Metazoa > Arthropoda > Insecta > Coleoptera > Staphylinidae > Ontholestes > Ontholestes murinus. The sequence goes on along the minus strand of OZ018394.1, from coordinate 1,668,233 downwards.
TTCGGGTCGTTCGTGTGTGCGGTGGAGTTTTTCGGGTGTGTGTGTGTGTATGAGGGGTGAACGCACATTGCAGTTTATTCCGACCTGAATTGCGAAACATTAAATAAATGGTTAAATGGAGTTATTAAAGGGAATTTGTAATGGGCGTATATTTACTGCTGGTGCGTTCAGTAAATATTGAAAAATTACACGTTGTTAATAATCGAGCTCTCTGTGTGTAATGATTTCATTTTTTCGAATCACTACGTATAATTATGATTTATGGTATACATTAATCCATTAAAATATTCATTTTACAACATATTACCATCTGTATCATATCATAAATATGTTCATTTGGACAGGATTTTGAGATTTTAAAGTTATTACCTTTAGCAGCACTTCAAATTTAAATTAAAGGAAATAAAATTGCGTTCAGAGGTTAAAAATTTGATTTAATGAAAGTATCCACTAAAGGAATCGGTTTAAAATTTTATAAATCTATTAGGAATTATTGTTTTTATAAAATAACATTAAAACAATTGCTTTATTTTAGAGGAAAACAAAATGGCAACACTGAGAACTTAAATTGGAGATATAGAGGTTTGAAAATTTATAAAGAAAAAACCACTTAAAGAATTAAGTTAAAATTTTGCAAATCTATTAAAAATTAGTGTATTTATAAAATAACATTAAAATAATTGCCATATTATAGATGAAAACAAATTGACGCTACTGTAAACTTGAATTAATGGAAATAAAATTGCATTCGATAGTAGAAATTTGTAAAAAAATACTCACTTGAGGAATTGACTTAATATTTACTAATTTTATTAGAAATATATGTGTTTATAATCTAACATCAAAACAATTGACACATTGCATGTAAAAACAAAACTGCAACGCTGCAAAACTAAAATTTAAGGAAATAAAATTACATTCAGATATTTGAAAATTTGTAAAACACCAAACACCTAAGAAATTTGCCTAAAATTTTCAAAATCTATTAAAAATTAGTGATTTTATAAAATAAGATCAAAACAATTGCTACATTATAGACAGAAAGAAAATGGCAACACTGAAGACTTGAATTAAAGGATATAAAATTGCACTAAGGCGTTTGAAACTTTGTAAAACTTTAACTACTTAGAGAATTAGCTTAAAATTTTCCAAATCTATTAAGAATTAGTTGCTTAATAAAACAGCATGAAAACAATTGATACATCGTAGACGGAAACAAAATGGCAACATTGAAAACTTGAATTAAAATAAATAAAATCACTTTCAGAGGTTTAAAAATTCTTAAAGATTAAAAACTTGGCTTAAAAAATTTAAAAATCTATTAATAATTGGTGTTTATATAAAATAACATCAAAACAATTGCCTCATCGTAGGTAGAAACAATATAACACCACTGAAAACTTGAATTGACAGACATGAAATTACATTCAGAGCTTTAAAAAATTTGAAATAATAAACCACTTAAGCAATTAGGTTTAAATTTTTAAAATCTTTAAAAATTTACTGGTTTTATACAATAGTATTAAAATAATTACCATATGACGTGTAAAAACAAAATGGCGACAATGTAAAACTGAAATTGAAGGAAATAAAACTGCAATTGTGTATATGAAAAATTGTAAAAAATTAACTACATGAAAAATTAGCTTAAAATTTTAAAAAATCTATTGAGAATTATAGATTTTATAACATAACCTCAAATTAGTTGCTATATCATAGAGAGAAACAAAATGCTAACAGTAAATATTTGAATTGAAGGAAATCAAAATTACATTCGGAGGTTTAAATATTTATAAAAATTTAACTACCTACGAAATTGGCTTTAAATTTTCCAAAAATGTTAAGAATTTATTTATTTATAATTTGTCACAAAAACAATTGCCTAATCATAGGTAGAAATTAAATAACAACATTAAGAACTTGAATAGAAACAAATAAAATTGCATTCAGGTATTTTGTACATTTGTAAAACACGAACTACTTTAGTAACTACCTTAAGAATTATCAGTTTTATTAAGAATTAATTTGTTTATAAAATAAAATAAAAAAAAATGTTATACCGCAAACGTAAACAAAATTTCGACACTATAAATTTAAATTGAGGAAAATAAAATCGCGTTCAGAGGTTTAAAATTTGATTTTAAAAAGTATCCACTAAAGAAATCACTTTAAATTTTTTATAAATCCATTAAGAATTAGTGTGTTTATAAAACAGCATTAAATAATTGCTTGATTTTAGAGAGAAACAGAATGGTAACACTGAGAACTCAAATTGGAGATAATAAAATTGCATAGTGTGGTTTGAAAATTTTATAAAAAATTAACCACTTAAGGAATTAACTTAAAATTTCTCAAATCTATTGAAAATTAGTGTATTTATAAAATAAGATTAAAATAATTGCCATATTATAGATGGAAACAAATTGACGACACTGTAAACTTGAATTAATGGAAATAAAATTGCATTCAAAGGTTTAAAAATTTGTAAAAAATTACTCACTTAAGGAATTGGCTTAAATTTTTACTAATTTTATTAGAAATTAGTGTGCTTATAAGCTAATACCAAAACAATTGCCACGTTGAATGTAAAAACAAAACTGCAACACTGCAAAAATAAAATTCAAGGAAATAAAATTACATTCAGATATTTGAAAATAATTTGCAAAACATCAACCACCTAAGAAATTGGCCTGAAATTTTTAAAATCTATTAGAAATTAGTGTTTTTTATAAAATAACATCAAAATAATTGCTACATTATAAACAGAAGGAAAATGGCAACACTGATGACTTGAATTAAAGGATAGAAAATTGCACTCAGGCGTTTGAAACTTTGTAAAACTTAAACTACTTAGAGAATTAGCTTAAAATTTTTCAAATCTATTAAGAATTAGTTGCTTAATAAAATAGCATGAAAATAATTGGTATATCGTAGACGGAAATAAAATGGCACCATTGAAAACTTGATTTAAAATAAATAAAATTACTTTCAGAGGTTTAAAAAGTCTTAAAGAATAAAAACTCAAAAAATTGGCTTAAAATTTTTAAAATTCTATTAACAATTAGTGCCTCTATAAAATGACATGAAATCAATTGCCTCATCGTAGGTAGAAACAATATAACACACTGAAAACTTGAATTGACAGAAATTAAATTACATTCAGAGCTTTAAAAATTTTGAAATAATAAACCACTTAAGCAATTAGGTTAAAATGTTTAAAATCTTTAAAAATTTAATGGTTTTATACAATAGTATTAAAACAATTGCCATATGACGTGTAAAAACAAAATGGCGACAATGTAAAACTGAAATTGAAGGAAATAAAACTGCAATTATATATTTGAAAAATTGTAAAAAATTAACTACGTGAAATATTAGCTTAAAATTTTTAAAAATCTATTAAGAATTAGTGTTTTTATTAAATAATCTCAAATTAGTTGCTATATCATAGAGGGAAACAAAATGATAACAGTAGAAACTTGAATTGAAGGAAATCAAAATTACATTCGGAGGGTTTGAATATTTATAAAAATTTAACTACTTATGGAACTGGCTTTAAGTTTTCCAAAAATGTTAAAAGTTTATTTATTTATAATTTGTCATAAAAAAAATTGCCTAATCATAGGTAGAAATTAAATAACAACATTAAGAACTTGAATAGAAACAAATAAAATTGCGGTCAGGTGTTGTGTAAATTTGTAATACACGAACTACTTTAGTAATTACCTTAAGAATTATCAGTTTTATTAAGAATTAATTTGTTTTTATAAAACAAAATCAAAAAAAAGTTATATCGCAATTGTAAACAAAATTAAAACACTATAAATTTAAATTGAAGAATATAAAATTGCGTTCAGAGGTTGAAAATTTGATTTAAAAAAGTATCCACTAAAGAAATCAGTTTAAATTTTTTTTTTATAAATCCATTAAGAATTAGTGTGTTTATAAAACAACATTAAAACAATTGCTTGATTTTAGAGAGAAACAGAATGGCAACACTGAGAACTCAAATTGGGGATAATAAAATTGCATAGTGTGGTTTGAAAAATTTGTAAAAAATTAACTACTTAAGGAATTAACTTAAAATTTTTCGAATCTATTAAAAATTAGTGAATTTATAAAATAAGATTAAAATAATTGCCATATTATAGATGGAAACAAATTGACGACGCTGTAAACTTGAATTAATGGAAATAAAATTGCTTTCAGAGGTTTAAAAATTTGTAAAAAATTAGTCACTTAAGGAATTGGCTTAAATTTTTATTAATTTTATTAGAAAGTAGTGTGCTTATAAGCTAACATAAAAACAATTGCCACATTGCATGTAAAAACAAAACTACAACGCTGCAAAACTAAAACTCAAGGAAATAAAATTACATTAAGATATTTGAAAATTTATAAAACATCAACCACCTTAATTATTAGCCTGAAAATTTCAAAATCTATTAGAAATTAGTTTTTTTATAAAATAGCATCAAAACAATTGCTACATTATAGACAGATAGAAAATGGCAACACTGAAGACTTGAATTAAAGGATATAAAATAGCACTCAGGCGTTTGAAACTTTGTAAAACTTTAACTACTTAGAGAATTAGCTTAAAATTTTCCAAATCTATTAAGAATTAGTTGCTTAATAAAATGGTATGAAAACAATTGTTACATCGTAGACGTAAACAAAATGGCACCATTGAAAACTTGAATTAAAATGAATAAAATTACTTTCAGAGGTTTAAAAATTCTTAAAGATTAAAAACTTAAGGAAATAGGTTAAAATTTTTAAAAATCTATTAATAATTAGTGTTTCTATAAAATAACATCAAAACAATTGCCTTATCGTAGGTAAAAACAATATACCACCACTGAAAACTTGAATTGACAGAAATGAAATTACATTCAGAGCTTTAAAAAATTTTGAAATAATAAACCACTTAAGCAATTAGGTTAAAATTTTTAAAATCTTTAAAAATTTAGTGGTTTTATACAATAGTATTAAAACAATTGCGATATGACGTGTAAAAACAAAATGGCGACAATGTAAAACTGCAATTCAAGGAAATAAAACTACAATTATATATTTGAAAAATTGTAAAAAATTAACTACGTGTAAAATTAGCTTAAAATTTTCAAAAATCTATTAAGAATTACTGTTTTTATATAATAACCTCAAATTAGTTGCTATATCATAGAGGGAAACAAAATGCTAACATTAAATACTTGAATTGAAGAAAATCAAAATTACATTCAGAGTAATAAATTTAAAAATACGAAAACATTTCGTGAATTTGTAGATTCACGAAATGTTTTCGTATTTTTAAATTTATTATTTAATTTTCTACAACGAACTAAAGGATTTTAATACATTTTATTATTACATTCAGAGGTTTGAATATTTATAAAAATTTAACTACTTATGGAATTGGCTTAAAATTTTCCAAAAATGTTAAGAGTTTATTTATTTATAAATTTTCACAAAAACAATTGCCTAATCACAGGTAGAAATTAAATAACAACATTAAGAACTTGAATAGAAACAAATAAAATTGCATTCAGGCGTTTTGTAAATTTGTAAAACACGAACTACTTTAGTAATTACCTTAAGAATTATCCGTTTTATTATGAATTAATTTGTTTATAAAATAAAATCAAAAAAATTGTTATATCGCAAACGTAAACAAAATTACAACGCTATAAATTTAAACTGAAGAAAATAAAATTGCGTTCAGAGGTTTAAAATTTGATTTAAAAAAGTATCCACTAAAGAAATCAGTTTAGATTTTTTATAAATACATTAAGAATTAGTGTGTTTATAAAACAACATTAAAACAATTGCTTGATTTTAGAGAGAAACAGAATGGCAACACTGAGAACTCAAATTGGAGATAATAAAATTAATAAATTTAAAAATACGAAAACATTTCGTGAATCTACAACAATGAGTCTTACTAAGACTACAAAACAAATTAATTTGAAACAACTACTTCTCTAGCTAATACTTCGACAGACATTGAATAATACAAATTAATTTGCGTGTTACAAATAGTACAACTATCAAAGCAACACTAATTTGAATGAAATTATTTCTGTTGAATGAAATTATTTCTGTTGAACAAACTAATAATTATTATTATATATAATTATTAGTTTGTTCAACAGAAATAATTTCATTCAAATTAGTGTTGCTTTGATAGTTGTACTATTTGTAACACGCAAATTAATTTGTATTATTCAATGTCTGTCGAAGTATTAGCTAGAGAAGTAGTTGTTTCAAATTAATTTGTTTTGTAGTCTTAGTAAGACTCATTGTTGTAGATTCACGAAATGTTTTCGTATTTTTAAATTTATTATTTAATTTTCTACAACGAACTAAAGGATTTTAATACATTTTATGATAATAAAATTGCATAGTGTGGTTTGAAAATTTTATAAAAAATTAACCACTTAAGGAATTAACTTAAAATTTTCCAAATCTATTAAAAATTGGTGTATTTATAAAATAACATTAAAATATTTGCCATATTATAGATGGAAACAAATTGACGACACTGTAAACTTGAATTAATGGAAATAAAATTGCTTTCAGAGGTTTAAAAATTTGTAAAAAATTACTCACTTAAGGAATTGGCTTAAATTTTTACTAATTTTATTAGGAATTAGTGTGCTTATAAGCTAACATCAAAACAATTGCCACATTGCGTGTAAAAACAAAACTGCAACACTGCAAAACTAAAATTCAAGGAAATAAAATTACATTCAGATATTTGAAAATTTGTAAAACATCAACCACCTAAGAAATTTGTCTGAAATTTTTAAAATCTGTTAGAAATTAGTGTTTTTATAAAATAGCATCAAAACAATTCCTACATTATAGACAGATAGAAAATGGCAACACTGAAGACTTGAATTAAAGGATATAAAATAGCACTCAGGCGTTTGAAACTTTGTAAAACTTTAACTACTTAGAGAATTAGCTTAAAATTTTCCAAATCTATTAAGAATTAGTTGCTTAATAAAATGGTATGAAAAGAATTGGTACATCGTAGACGGAAACAAAATGGCATCACTGAGAACTAAAATTAGAGATTCTAAAATTGCATATAGAGGTTTAAAAATTTGTAAAAAATTAACCACTCAAAGAATTAACTTAAAATTTTCCAAATGTATTAAAAATTAGTGTATTTATAAAATAGCATTAAAACAATAGCTATATTTTAAATGGAAATAAAATAACAACATTATAAACTTGGAAATTAATGTTAATAAAATTGCAAAATAAAAATAATCACTTAAGAGATTAATTCCAATTAATTTTTATATCAATTACTTTATTAATGGTTGCGTGCGTCCTATTTCAACCCTTCCGGGGAAATGCCATGAATGGGAAACACGGCCATGAAACATGTATCAAGTCAATTTCATTCAAACGTAACTCCGCTCTGTTTACATAATTCCCAGCCAGACAAAAGGGTCCGAAGGATTCCTCCATCTGGAATATTGGAGGGTGCGCATCTCCACCACCCCGAAATTCTTATAAATATTCAAAGCACGCACAATTGATAAAACACTATATATTAAGCAATAAATCCTGCTTAATGTTATAACGTTTAATTATGGAAGTGTTTACTTTGTGGTATTATTTGAGGAGAAAAAAATTTCAACTGCTCATAATCCGCACAATCTCCAAAGTGCATTAAACTGTCGCCTGATTAGGAGGAACGTAATTAATTTGTTTGCATTTCCGCAGTTGGAAACTAATGTGATTGTATTGTTATATCTCTCATGCAACGCGACCCCCGGTTTCAGTGTGAATTACACGAATTCCACATTTGCTTAACCCCCCGTCATTTCGTCCCGGATTGTAATTCGAATGTTTGTCTTGGTATTAGGGCAATTGAAACCGTCGCACTCTTATTGCATTTTCTAATGCGCCCTCACTAGCAAACTGGATTCACTTTATACTTTAACTAGATGACTTGCTGTAATTATGCTTAAAGTGGGCACTGTTTTATAATAGGATTAATTTAAACAAAATTTAATTAGTAATGTTTTATCTTTTATCATTACACTAATTCGTGAAATACATTTGTTAATTATAAATAATATAATTATTTATATTTATAAAAATGAGAAACACACTTTAGTAATTAGTTTTATGTAAAAGTTAATCAATTATAAACACCAGACCTATTTGATTTGAATACATCTCTCTGATAATTTATTTATGGAACGAAATTCATCCGGCCTATTTATTTAATTCAATAACATATCAATCAGAATTACTAAAATGCACAATACTGTACGCTGTCAACGGGATAATATGCATATTTCACTGCCAACATCACGCCTGCATCTAAATAATGAATTAGCAGCTGATGCTCTATTAAAATCAATACAATATTTAACTACAGTTTATATATTTTATTAGTGTACAGTTATTTTGGTAGTAATATATTTAAAGGGAGTGGTAACTACGATCACTAACGTAATTGATTTCGTGCTAGATCCGGATGCACGTTTGTAGTTCACTTCTAATATCAACAAGGAGAACCAACAGCTTCCATTACTGGGGAAACTCTCCAAACCTTCAGGTTAAACAGATGCAAGGAATCGAAATTCCCTTCGTATCGCTTCAGTGTGGGCACTGGTCTGTTTGTGCAGAGTAAATATAAATATATTTACAGGTAAATTTAAATATTCACCAATGGTTATCATAAAAAAGGGATAATAATAGTAATCCAATTCACAGAAAAAATAATAATACAGTAAAACTAATTAATTTATAATGAGGATGATTAAATCACTGGTTAATTTTCTACAACGTTAATACATTTTTATCAAAAAAAGAGACGACGTTTAAGTGAGGATTTAATTCATTGTATTTGGTTTTAATTGTTATTTTAAATTAAGCACGCCGATAGTTTGATCGTGCCAGTCACGTTTAAACCACAGTATCTTATCCGAGAAATTTAATTTGGGCCAATAAAACATTCATAAAGGAGCAGGAGCAGTGTTCCTATTACGTGCAGGAATCCTTGTAATAACCGCTGTAATATCTCCTGCTGAAGACAGGTCGTAGAGCCACCGGGCGTTTCATAATCGTGTGCATATTGATTAAAACCGACCGCTTAAATCTTTAAAAAAAAATCATCCCCCCGGCCTCATTTATAACGTTCTCGACAATAGAGGAAGAAATTTTCGGGGGTGATGTAAAATATATCGCCGATTCTTTTTTCCTTCGCGATGGTCGGTTTATGGGTTAATGACTTAAAGTTTTGCAAGACGGGATTAATTTGTATTCTTGGTACAGGTCACTAACAGACGTGGCGGTTATTAATACAGAAACGTGTAATTTATCAAATTATTACGCGTGAGATTATTAGTAATTTAATACATTAAATACATAGAGTTCAGGTCAAGATTTTTCTTTAAAACTTTACAAATTAAATAAAATAAAACTTGAATATTCAGTTGTAAATTTCATTTCCTACAATCCAAGTTTGGAGGGTTGCAATTTTATTTCCTGCAGAGTTATGATGTTAATTTCATAGATTATAAAAAATACATTCTTTGTAGTTAATTTTTGAATTTTTCACATCAATTTCTCTTTAAATTTCCATTTTAGAAAGTTTTAAATCTTCAGTTGCAAATTTCATTTCCTACAATTCGAGTTTCGAGTGTTGCAATTTTATTTCCTGCTGAGTTATGATGTTTATTTCATATATTATAAAAAATACATTCTTCGTATTTAATTTTGGAATTTTTTACATCAATTTCTCTTTAAATTTCCATTTTAGAAAGTTTTAAATCTTCAGTTGCAAATTTGATTTCCTACAATTCGAGTTTTAAGTATTTTAATTTTATTTCCTGCTGAGCTATGATGTTTATTTTATAGATTATAAAAAGTACATTATTTGTAGTTAAATTTTGAATTTTTCACATCAATTTCCCTTTAAATTTCAATTTTAGAAATTTTTAAATCTTCAGTTGCAAATTTCATTTCCTATAATTCGAGTTTTCAGTGTTGCTACTTTATTTCCTGCCGAGATATGATGTTTATTTCATAGTTTATGAAAAATACTTTTTTTGTAGTTGATTTTTGATTTTTTTACATCAATTTCTCTTTAAATTTCCATTTTAGAAAGTTTTAAATCTTCAGTTGTAAATTTCATTTCCTACAATTCGAATTTTGAGTGATGCAATTTTATTTCCTGCCGAGCTATGATGTTTATTTAATAAAATTATAAAACATACATTCCTTGTAGTTAATTTTTGAATTTTTCCCATCAATTTCACTTTAAATTTCCATTTTAGAAAGTTTTAAATTTTCAGTTGCAAATTTAATTTCCCACAATTCGAGTTTTGAGTGTTGCAATTTTATTTCCTGCTGAGGTATGATATTTATTTCATAGATTATAAAAAATACATTCTTTTTTGTTAATTTTTGAATTTTTCACATCAATTTTGTTTTAAATTGCCATTTTAGAAAGTTTTAAATCTTCAGTTGCAAATTTCATTTCCTACAATTCGAGTTTTGAGAGTTGCAATTTTATTTCCTGCCGAGTTACGATGTTCATTTCATAGATTATAAAAAAATATATTCTTTGTAGTTAATTCTTGAATTTTTCACATCAATTTCTCTCTAAATGTCCATTTTAGAAAGTTTTAAAGCTTCAGTTGCAAATTTCATTTCCTACAATTCGAGTTTTGAGTGTTGCAATTTTATTTCCAGCTGAGTTATGATGTGTACTTCATAGACTATAAAAAATACATTCTTTGTAATTAATTTTTTAATATTTTACATCAATTTCTCTTTAAATTTCCATTTTAGAAAGTTTTAAATCTTCAATTGCAAATTTCATTTCCTACAATTCGAGTTTTGAGTGTTGCAATTTTATTCCCTGCTGAGTTATGATGTTTATTTCATAGATCATAAGAACATACATTCTTTTTAGTTAATTTTTGAGTTTTTCACATCAATTTCTCTTTAAATTTCCATTTTAGAAAGTTTTAAATATTCAGTTGCAAATTTAATTTCCTACAATTCGAGTTTTGAATGTTGCAATTTTATTTCCTGCTGAGTTATGATGTTTATTTTATAGATTATAAAAAATACATTCTTTGTAGTTAATTTTTGAATTTTTTACATCAATTTCTCTTTAAATTTCCATTTTAGAAAGTTTTAAATCTTCAGTTGCAAATTGCATTTCCTTCAATTCGAGTTTTGACTGTTGAAATTTTATTTCCTGCTGAGTTATGATGTTCAATTCATAGATAATGAAAAAACATTCTTTGTCGTTAATTTTTGAATTTTTTACATCAATTTCTCTTTAAATTTCCATTTTAGAAAGTTTTAAATCTTCAGTTGCAAATTTCATTTCCTACAATTCTAGTTTTTAGCGTTGCAATTTTATTTCCTGCTGAGTTATGATGTTTATTTTATAGATTATAAAAATACATTCTTTGTAGTAAATTTTTGAGTTTTTCACTTCAATTTCTCTCTAAATTTCCATTTTAGAAATTTTTAAATCTTCAGTTGCAAAGTTCATTTCCTACAATTCGAGTTTTGAGTGTTGCAATTTTATTTCCTGCTGAGTTATGATGTTTATTCCATAGATTATAAAAAATTCATTCTTTGTAGTTAATTTTTGAATTTTTCACATCAATTTCGCTTTAAATTTCCATTTTAGAAAATTTTAAATCTTCAGTTGCAAATTTCATTTCCTTCAATTCGAGTTTTGAGTGTTGCAATTTTATTTCCTGCTGAGTTATAATGTTTATTTTATAGATTATAAAAAATACATTCTTTGTAGTTTATTTTTGAATTTTTCACATCAATTTCTCTTTATATTTCCTTTTTAGAAAGTTTTAAATCTTCAGTTGCAAATTTTATTTCCTACAATTCGAGTTTTGAGGGTTGCAATTTTATTTTCTGCTGAGTTATGATATTTATTTCATAGATTGTAAAAAGTGCATTCTTTGTAGTTTATTTTTGAATTCTTCAAATCAATTTCTCTTTAAATTTTCATTTTTTTAAGTTTTAAATCTTCAGTTGCAAATTTCATTTTCTACAATTCGAGTTTTAAGTGTTGCAATTTTATTTCCTGCTGAATTATGATGTTTATTGCATAGATTATAAAAAAATACATCCTTTGTAGTTAATTTTTGAATTTTTTACATTAATTTCTCTTTAAATTTTCATTTTTAAATTTTTAAATCTTCAGTTGCAAATTTCATTTCCCACAGTTCGAGTTTTGAGTGTTGCAATTTTATTTCCTGCTGAGTTATGATGTTTATTTCATAGATTATAAAAAAACATTCTTTGTAGTTAATTTTTCAATTTTTCACATCAATTTCTCTTTAAAATTCCATTTTAAAAAGTTTTAAATCTTCAGTTGCAAATTTCATTTCCTACAATTCGAGTTTTGAGTGTTGCAATTTCATTTCCAGCTGAGTTATGATATTTGTTTCTTAGATCATAAAAAAAATACATTCATTGTAGTCAATTTTTGGATTTTTCACATCAATTTCTTTTTTAATTTCCATTTTAGAAAATTTAAAATCTTCAGTTGCAAATTTCATTTCCTACAATTCGAGTTTTGGAATGTTGCAATTTTATTTCCTGCTGAGTTATGATGTTTATTTTATAGATAATAGAAAATACATTGTTTTTAGTTAATTTTTGAATTTTACATCAATTTTTCTTTAAATTTCCATTTTAGAAAGTTTTAAATCTTCTGTTGCAAATTTCATTTCTTACAATTCGAGTTTTGAGTGTTGCAATTTTATTTCCTGCTGAGATATGATGTTTACTTCATAAATTATAAAAATACATTTATTGTAGTTAATTTTTGAATTTTTCACATCAATTTCGCTTTAAATTTCCATTTTAGAAAATTTTAAATCTTCAGTTGCAAATTTCATTTCCTTCAATTCGAGTTTTGATTGTTGCAATTTTATTTCCTGCTGAGTTATAATGTTTATTTTATAGATTATAAAAAATACATTCTTTGTAGTTTATTTTTGAATTTTTCACATCAATTTCTCTTTATATTTCCTTTTTAGAAAGTTTTAAATCTTCAGTTGCAAATTTTATTTCCTACAATTCGAGTTTTGAGGGTTGCAATTTTATTTTCTGCTGAGTTATGATGTTTATTTCATAGATTGTAAAAAGTGCATTCTTAGTAGTTTATTTTTGAATTCTTCAAATCAATTTCTCTTTAAATTTTCATTTTTTAAAGTTTTAAATCTTCAGTTGCAAATTTCATTTCCTACAATTCGAGTTTTGATTGTTGCAATTTTATTTCCTGCTGAGTTATGATGTTTATTTTATACATTATGAAAAATACATTCTTTGTAGTTAGTTTTTGAATTTTTCACATCAATTTCTCTTTAAATTTCTATTTTAGAAAGTTTTAAATCTTCAGTTGCAAATTTCATTTCCTACAATTCGAGTTTTAAGTATTGCAATTGTATTTCCTGCTGAGTTATGATGTTTATTTTATAGATTATAAAAAATACATTCTTTGTAGTTAATTTTTGAATTTCTCACATCAATTTCTCTTTAAATTTCCATTTTAGAAAGTTTTAAATCTTCAGTTGCAAATTTCATTTCCTACAATTCGAGTTTTGAGTGTTGCAATTTTATTTCCTACTGAGTTATGATGTTTATTTCATAGATTATAAAAAATACATACTTTGTAGTTAATTTTTTTTATTTTTCACATCAATTTCTCTTTGAATTTCCATTTTAGAAAGTTTTAAATCTTCAGTTGCAAATTTCATTTCCTACAATTCGAGTTTTGAGTGTTGCAATTTTATTTCCTGCTGAGATATTATGTTTATTTCATAGATTATAAAAAATACATTCTTTGTAGTTAATTTTTGAATTTTTCACATCAATTTCTCTTTAAATTTCCTTTTTAGAAAGTTTTAAATCTTCAGTTGCAAATTTCATATCCGACAATTCGAGTTTTGAGTGTTGCAATTTTATTTCCAGCTGAGTTATGATGTTTATTTCATAGATTATAAAAAATACATTCTTTGTAGTTAATTTTTGAATTTTTAACATCGATTCCTCTTTAAATTTCCATTATAAAAATTTTAAATCTTCAGTTGCAAATTTTGTTTCCTACAATTCGAGTTTTTATAGTTGCAATTTTATTTCCTGCTGAGTTATGATGTTTATTTCATAGATTATAAAAAAAACATTCATTATAGTTAATTTTTGAATTTTTCACATCAATTTCTCTTTAAATTTTCATTTTAGAAAGTTTTAAATCTTCAGTTGCAAATTTCATTTCCTGCAATTCGAGTTTCGAGTGTTACAATTTTATTTCCTGCTGAGTTATGATGTTTATTACATAGATTATAAAAAATACATTTTTTGTAGTTAATTTTTGAATTTTTCACATCAATTTCTCTTTAAATTTCCATTTTAGAAAGTTTTAAATCTTCAGTTGCAAATTTCATTTCCTACAATTCGAGTTTTGATAGTTGCAATTTTATTTCCTGCTGAGTTATGATGTTTATTTCATAGTTTATAAAAAAATACATTCTTTGTAATTATTTTTTGAATTTTTCGAATCAATTTCTCTTTAAATTTCCATTTTAGAAAGTTTTAAATATTCATTTGCAAATTTCATTTCTTACAATTCGTGTTTTGAGTGTTGCAATTTTATTTCCTTCCGAGTTATAATGTTTATTTTACAGATTATAAAAAAATACATTATTTGTAAATAATTCTTGAATAGTTCACATTAATTTCTCTTTAAATTTCCATTTTAGAAAGTTTTAAATCTTCAGTTGCAAATTTTATTTCCTACAATTTGAGTTTTGAGTGTTGCAATTTTATTTTCTGCTGAGTTATCATGTTTATTTCATAGATTATAAAAAATACATTCATTGTAGTTATTTTTTGAATTTTTCGCATCAATTTCTCTTTAAATTTCCATTTTAGAAAGTTTTAAATCTTCATTTGCAAATTTCATTTCTTACAATTCGTGTTTTGAGTGTTGCAATTTTATTTCCTGCTGAGTTATGATGTTTATTTCATAGATTATAAAAAATACATTCTTTGTAGTTATTTTTTGAATTTTTCGCATCAAATTCTCTTTAAATTTCCATTTTAGAAAGTTTTAAATCTTTAGTTGCAAATTTCATTTCCTACAATTCGAGTTTTGAGTGTTGCAATTTTATTTCCTGCTGAGTTATGATGCTTATTTCATAGATTATAAAAAATACGTTATTTGTAGTTAATTTTTAAATGTTTCACATCCATTTCTCTTTAAATTTCCATTTTAGAATGTTTTAAATTTTCAGTTGCAAATTTCATTTCCTACAATTCGAGTTTTGAGTGTTGAAATTTTATTTCCTGCTGAGTTATAATGTTTATTTCATAGATTATAAAAAATACATTCTTTTTAGTTAAATTTTGAATTTTTCACATCAATTTCTATTTAAATTTAGATTTTAGAAAGTTTTAAATCTTCAGTTGCAAATTTCATTTCCTACAATTCGAGTTTTGAGGGTTGCAATTTTATTTCCTGCTGAGTTATAATGTTTATTTCATAGATTATAAAAAATACATTCTTTGTAGTTAATTTTTTAATTTTTCACGTCAATTTCTCTTTAAATTTCCATTTTAGAAAGTTTTAAATCTTCAGTTGCAAATTTCATTTCCTATAATTCAAGTTTTGAGTGTTGCAATTTTATTTCCTGCTGAGTTATGATGTTTACTTCACAGATTATTAAAAATACATTCTTTGTCGTTAATTTTTTAATTTTTCACATAAATTTCTCTTTAAATTTCAATTTTAGAAATTATTAAATCTTCAGTTGTAAATTTCATTTCTTACAATTCGAGTTTTGAGTGTTGCAATTTTATTTCCTGCTGAGTTATTATGTATATTTTATTGATTTTAAAAAATACATTCATTGTAGTTAATTTTTTAATTTTTCACATCAATTTCTCTTTGAATTTCCATTTTAGAAAGTTTTAAATCTTCAGTTGCAAATTTCATTTCCTACAATTCGAGTTTTGAGTGTTGCAATTTTATTTCCTGCTGAGTCATGATACTTATTTCAGGGATTATACAATTTCATTTTGTAAGTAATTACTAAATGCATATTTCATCATGTTTATGATATTTTATTGCCAGTTTTAAACATGAATATGGATCGTTTGATAAAAAGTTTATTATTAGTTTTAACTGACTCAAAAATTCAATAAATTAAAAGCATTTTTTTATATGGAGTTATACAGAATATTGATGGGAAAATTTCATTTAGTTATATTTTATTGGTATGTGGAAACTGCAATAAAATAAAATTGGTTCTTCGCACACTATACACACGCATCCATCCCTCTTCGTCCCACGTTTAGGCCCCTCGCTCATTTCCACTGGAAATGTGCTTTATACCGGAAAGGGTGCGCACGCTATGAACGGCAGCAGGGTACTTAAATCAATGATCGCGCATTTGAAATATGGATCATAATAAAGCAATGAGTTTTTGTATCAATCCCATGAAAGTCTCATTTCCAGCACTTCTGCAGAGCGCATCGGGGTTTTATGCGCGAGGGAGGAAATAGAAAAGCAACAGTTTCCCTCGGATTCTCCTGCCGATCTGTTTCGTAATTATTTAACTTTATAAATTCTATTTCGGTTTTTATGATTAATATATTTCCATTAGGGTCGTAATTTTTTTTTACTCGTTTTCTTCATGCAGAGGCGGTGGATTCCGTGCTTGATCGTGGGCCGGCCACTTATTTCTAATAAGGACAGTTTTGCGGGGGCGGTTGATCGATGGCTCCCAGAGGTGGGCCCGGTTTTAGGGTTGCAACGTCTCGAGGAGACTTTTATTGGTGGTGAAAAAGTTTCCACTCGGTTTGTTCTCCTTTTTTTTTATTATTGCTTGCCCGGCGATTTAATTTGATTAACATAAATTGTTATTTATTTGTAAAGAGTTTTTTTTAATTAGAATTAATTGAGATTAAAGGTTGATTATATTTTAAATTATTAATTAAATAATTGCAAAATATATTAGCAAGTTATATGATCAAGAAATCTACAGATTAATAATAAGTAACTTATCTTATCTACCTTAATAATAGGTAGTTTTCAATATTATAAATGTGGATGATATATAATTCCAGCAAGATGGTGCAGTGTACTACATCCTCAATTTAAAGGCATATTTATTTTTCGTAGAGTTTTGTTATTAAAAGACTTTTTTTATGAAGTCTACTTAAGCTCTATGTCTGTAAATTTTAAATAAGTAAGAACAGAGTAATTAAAAATTGGTTGAAAATAATTATAATATATGTAAATATATCGGAAATATTCTTTTACGTTTTTATGAATGAAATTTTTTAATAAATCAAAGAGATTATTCCGTAAAAGTGAGGAGGAAAAATAATTTCTCGCGGCTCGGCGATTATTACACGGTGTAAGACGGCTCAGCGCTGTGTAATCCCGTCTTTTTTTTTAAAAGAGGCCGGAGGAATAATGAGGACTCCTTTGTGGCATTCTCTGAATCCCTTCCAAATAACCGGCAGAAGGTCACCCTTAATTACCGACGGAATCATCTTTGTACGCGTTGATTTTATTAAGTTTCCATCAGACTTTTAAAGCTTTAATTACTTTCGACTATTAGTTAGTTAGTATTAATAATTTTTCACATACGATTATGTATAAATGCAACAATAGATTTTTATGCCGGATGATTATCAATAAACAATACAAGCCTGCATCTGCCTGTCCCTATTGTGATTCGCCTATTATCATTGTCAATTTATATAATATACCTGACTGGCGCATTGTTTCGGTTGGAATATAACTGAATTCTGTATGCATAAACCCCTATTGTTTTTATTCTCTCCATGTTTTAATTAATTATAAAAAACTTCTGTATTATGCGTTTGAACGTGGATAATGCGGTTAAAATATTGGTGAAATATGAACAAATGGAAACTAATTTTCTATAGATAATAGACTGTTTAATTCGTGTTTTATATAAATAATTATAGCGGATTATATAATTAAATATTTATTAAGCGAATCAATAATATTATCAACATCAGTGCGCGCTGTAGTAAAGGACGTAGGGAAAAAAATGTACGATAATGCTGTGAATTATCGTCGCCAGAATCCCATTCCGGCCTTTTTCACGGTGCACACGCCCCGTTAGTGCCAGGAGGGCGAAATATTATATGAAATTAAGGTGTGATTTAGAAACGGAATTAGTCACACAGGTAGCAATATACGAGATTAGGTCTAATGGGCCATTGCGAGATACACCAGGTGTAATAAAGAGTGCTGCCGTGAACAAGGCCGCTGGGTGGGTGTGTACAATGTGACTGGGTTAGATTACCAGAGGGAGGATGGGTGGCTCGCCACAGATGTACGCGTACACACGGTGCGGTTTCTGCAAATTTACTGTTAATTTAATGCATCAATATTTGCACGCAATACACTCAATAATCAATCGGTTCATTGCGTTTAATTGATAATTGCCAATTTCCTTACAGATATAATCGAAATACTTCATCACACAGTTAAAATTACCTTGTTACTCTATATATTCATTATTGACTGCTATATAGTTAAAATCCGAGATGAAAAAAATAAAAAATAAAGATAACAGACTGTTAAAATGATCGCAAAATCCTTTGAGGAAAGTTCAAAGAAAGTTAAACTAAATGTTATTAAAGTTATACATAAATAATGTTGAAATTCTTGAGAAAAATCTTGCACATGATTGAAGCCTTTGGATGAAACGCAGAACCAAAAAGTTAGTGATAAATGATCAAGTGAAAAATTAACAGTAGCTTGTGGAAAATAATTTATACAATTATTATTACGTGGTCTTCTATTAGTGCCTCTTTTATTGTGATCGTAGAAATGGATAGTGTTTAAAGGGACTTACATGCAATAAAATTCTTGCTGCTACAAAACTAATACATCAATTCCTAAAAATGTTAAGAAGATAGAAAGTGGTAAGACGTATATAAAGCAGTAATATATAAATAATTAATAACAAGAATGATATTATCGATGATATTAAAATTAACAAAACTTCAGTTTTGAATTTGGCCAGAAAACCAATATTCTCCTCACAAGATCTCCTGATTAATTGATTTGATTTTTTGAATTTTCCGTAGTGCAAACTTTGATTGTTATGATTATGAAGTCAAAGAGGAAAATTACGTAATCGTTTAGAGAAAAAATACTGTAAGAAAAGAACTATTTAATGGAGAGTTTTAGGGCTAAACTTGTTAGAGTGTAGATCTTCTGAAATATAACAGTACAAATCAAAATTAAGGATATTGCAGGGACGGTCAGAAAGTAGCAAAAATTACAAGAAAAGTATGATGTTCTGTTTGTACTTGAGCAGAAATTAAAAGGGAACAAACAATCTTGTTACAAAAGAGATAGCTTTGAGAAATTAAACAAAGACATACACGGATATAAAATTGAGGGAAAAAGTTGCTAAAAACTGTAAGTAAAAGAAAGCAAAAAATATTTGAGAAATCTTCTAGAGTGAAAACGAAATCGCTAAACATTTTAAAACCTTCCAAGAACATTTTATAAATAGAAAAAAGTTGGGTTTTAAAAACCATTTCTATAAATTGAGAAAAGAGGTCCAAAATTTATATACGCCATAGAATTGTTTTTAAACAAAAACTCTTTGTAATTTGAAAACTGTCAAAACAGAAAAAAAAATAGTTTTGTGTATTACTGCTCTATCAGACGTCATTATCAAATGTCACTGCCAACTGGCACTTCTAACTATGAAGATAGATCAATTGTTAACTGCTACTATCAATATTCACTCTCACTGTCTCTGTCTACCTTCATTAGCAACTAATTAACCTATACTGTCGCTGTATCATACTACTTATTTTTTTTTCTATCAACTTTCAACTTTCATCCTCCAATGTCAAATGTCAACGAACAACAATTAATATACGTCAGTCAAGTTGACGAATAATTCTCACATTATGGACAAAAATACATTAATATAAGGCAAAAATAAACTTAAATATGGTTCATTGGTTTCTGGTGCGTTCCTGTTCGTCCGTAGCATCAGCAGAAGACTTCACTCCTTCAGGATACGGGCGGAAAGTCAACTAAGATGATTTCGACCCAATTGCAGTGCAGTCTAAATTATGTATGAATATTATTAATTTTATATTTGTAAATATTCGCTCTTTTTGTTAGCACAGAATTAAAACAAAGAAACAAACTGTTACCATTCACTGTCAAATGTAAATTGTCACTATTAACTGCCATTATTAAATATCACTGTCAATTATCACTCTTTATCGTTAAAACAGTTAAGTATCCCTTAACACCAATTCACTTAGGCTCAAAAATATCGAAAATAACGGTAAATTCTAAAAAAATTGTAAAAAATAAACAAAACTGACCCTGTCAACTATCACTGTCAACAGTTACTTTCAACAGGCAAGTACACTTCTCACTGTTCACTAGTACTACTGTCAACTGTTATTTTTTATAGACTTTGTTATTCCTGCTAACATATTTAAATAAATATGTACACAAAACTTTTGGCCGCAGGAATCACAGGCGGAGTTCACTGCTTCTCAATGATCTTCCACTCGACCCATTTCCTTCCACAGACAAGTATTAGCTCTTGGTTACTTCTGCATTCATTGTTGATTTTAGATTTTATTAATTCAGCAGATATGCTGTATTTTGTCACATGCAACTATCAATGATATTAACCATTAAAACAGTTCAAAAACAACGGATTCACTTTGTGATTGAAAATTATACGTATAATTTATTTTATATTAATTTTTTATTCATTATTGGGATTTCCAGTTTGATTATCAATACACAAATAATAAGTGATTGTCAACGGTCACAATATTAACTGTTAACACCCACTATCAACCGTCATTATTAAGAATCACTGTCAACTGTCACTGTTTATACATAAAAACGTTGGCTTATAAATTTTGTAAGTAACTGCATCCGAAAATTAATTATTAAAAAAAATCTATAAGAGCTTGGAAGTTGTGAAAATAGAAACAATTTAAATTTAGAAATAAAAACTATTTCATCTTTTACAGGGGTAAATTCTGAAGTTAAAAAAAACACAAAAAACTGTCTGTCTGTCTGTCTCTCTAAACCGTCACTGACAGCTGCCACTATCAACTTTCACCGTCAACAGTCAATTTTCACTGTCAACTATAAACTATCACTATTTACTGTCGTCATTCGATATAAAATGTTAACTGTCTGTCAAGTGCCAACAGTCACTATTAACCGCCACTATCAACAGAAATAACATAATAATTAGAAAAAAACACGAAAATATTTCGTAAGATCTACAACAAACGAGTCTTATTAAGATTACAAGAAACAAATCACTTTTGAAACAACTACTTCTCTAGCTAATACTTCGACAGACATTGAATGATACAAAAGTAATTTGCGTGTTACAAAATAGCAAGGCTATCAAAGCAACACTAGTTTGAACGTATTTCTTTCTGTAAAATGAACTAAAAATGATTGAATGTACTCAAGTCTGCTTAAACCAGCGTACTCTTGACCTACCTCAATGTATATTATATTTGGGCAGGTAAGGAGTACGATAGGTCATTGCACTATTCATTAAGGTAGGTCAGGAGTACGTTAGCAAAAAAAATAATATTAAGTTTAAAAGTATTAAGGTAATATTCTGTTAATTATAGTAACCGTTATTACAATGTATAAAGGAAATAATTAAAATATTTAAACGTTAAAACCATTCAAAAAGAATCAACTTTTAACGGTCACCCTTCAATGTCAAATGTGAAAGGTCAACGGTCACAATTTACTGTCAAATGTCAATTGTCAGCAACTACTAACATTGGTCATTATCAACAGTCACTATTAAATATCTCTGCCAATTGTCATTCTTTACAGTTAAAACATTTAACCAAGTGCTTAATTAATCCTTTTATTAAAACATTTAAATTTCGGCTTAAAAATATTGAAATTAACTGTAAATTCGAAAGAAATTATACTGTTAACTGTCACTGTCAACAGTTACTTTCAACTAACAAATATACCTCCCACTATTAACTGCTACTATTGTCAATCTTTACATTCAACTTTTAGTGCTATTCTTCAATATCAACTCTCTCTGTCACCATTCACTGTCAGCTGTTACTGTCAACAGTGACTGCTGATAACTGTCACTATCAATTGCCATTGGCAAGTGTCACTGTCAACTATCAATGCCAACTGTTACTGTTAACAGTTAAAACAGTTCAAAACTTTGGCCCATACATGACTGTCAACGGTCACCCTCACCCAATATTAACTGTCTACAGCCACTATCAACTGTCATTATTAAGAATCACTTTCAACTGTCCCTGCTTATACATAAAAACGTTGGGTTAAAATTTTTGAAAGTAACTGGTTCAGACAAATTATTTTTAAACGTATTTATTGAAAGAGTCTTAATATAATTAGGTAACTTGTTGAAAAGTTTTGGGCTCTAATAATTCACTCTATTTTGTAACTTTATTAGGCGAGAGTAGTGTGTACACAAGAGACCACTGGAAATGGTGCAATGTTGATAATATTCAGAGTGAGTTTTGGACAATTTAACGATTTTCTCGACATGTATAAGATATTGCAAGTATTTTAAATAATAAAAGAATTCCGAAAATCATCTATACATGAAACAGACTCGATTATTCTTATTGCGCGTCTTTGTAATCCGATTAATTATAAGTAAGTTTGTGCCTCATAGATTCCGTAATACTCTGCTCTAAGAGCATATTTTGCGAACTGTGTTTTTAATAGTCTGAAGGGAAATATGCTCTAAAATAATTTAGTTTCTAAGAAAATTTCTAAGAATTTGGCACTGCTTCTTGCGGTGTCAGCTTTTAATTATTGTTCAAGCAATTCAATACGAAAAAAATTGTGAAGTATAAAGAAAATAGAGTTTTCGCCGTTATAAAGATCCTTACTAAGCAAAAAAAAAAGTGTATTGGAAGAGATTTCATCTGTTTATTGGAACTCTTGTCAAGGAAAAACCATGGTATATAAGTGGCACAACCTCTTCAAGCAAGGTTGGGAATCAATTGAAGACCATTACTGACCTGGGTGATCTGATAAGGTCAAATTCAAACATTCAAATTTTGAGTCTACAGTACGATATGGCATAATGTTTCATAGTACAAGTAGTGTCAGTTGTCAAATATTTATTTTACAAAAAAAAAGTATTCAAAATTATGTTCGGTCTAGAATTTCACAAACTTGTCGCGGCTACTTCAAAAAAACTAAAATATTAATAATTAATTTTATAGCCTTTACTTCTACGAATTGCTTACTCTTAATTACAAACATAAACTTAGCTTTACTGATTATTCAAAAACACATTCATACAACACAAGAAATAGTAATTCTTATGATTTTCCAACCCACAAATTAACTTTATTTAAAAAGTCAACAAAGTATGTATAAGTATAGTGCAATTAAAATATTTTATAAAGAATTTAAAACAAAATTAATCCTGTACCTTCTGATGTCACCGTTTCCCAATCACGTCATGGGATTTTTATAACTATCCGCAGACCCTTATTTCGCCGTCTCACATCTCACCAGTACAGATATGTCATAACTTTGATGTTCGATTTTCAAGGCGTGTTCAAACAGTGAAACACGCGTCTGTGAATAGTTAGAAAAATTGTTACATAATATAATACATATAGTACGTGATGTCGTTAAGTGTGTGGTGTGCACAGCAACTTTTCACCCTAGTTGTTTTTCCAAGGGAAGAAATTACGGACAGCCCGGACATACATGTGCGTTGAGTGATGAAGAGAGAAAAGTAGCTGAACCAGAAGTAGATACTGAAGTGGCTTACCTTAGAAGGATCATTAAAACATTAGAAGAAAGTAATAGAAATAGTAATGAGAGTCTTCTGAAAACAAATCCTTACATGTTGGTGAGGTTAGAACAACTAGAATAATAAATAAAACCTGTAAAACCACCAACTGTTGATTTACAGAAATCTACAGACAAAACAGTGTACGATATTAGTAATAATTTGCAATAACAGGGAGAACAATCGCGTCCCTTACTCAAGAGTGGTATACAACCCAATAGCTTCAGATATAGGAACCTGGAAAATAATATAGAGGATCATGAAAATATACCTTCTGTGACGGCAGGAAAATGGACAACTGTTCAGAGGAAACCGATCTAAGAATGCTATGCACGGACGTAAGGAAAATAATCCAAAGGAAGATATTATACGAGTTGAACGCAGAGGATATAATAAATTTAAAAATACGAAAACATTTCGTGAATCTACAACAATGAGTCTTATTAAGACTACAAAACAAATTAATTTGAAACAACTACTTCTCTAGCTAATACTTCGACAGACATTGAATAATACAAATTAATTTGCGTGTTACAAATAGTACAACTATCAAAGCAACACTAATTTGAATGAAATTATTTCTGTTGAATAAACTAATAAATGATAAAATGTACTTTAGATTGTTTAAATGTAACTAATGCTGAGGATATATTCACGTGTATAGATTGAATCCAGAAGTTACCGAAAAATCTCTTTTGGATTATTTGAATAAAAATAATATTATATAATAGACTTTACATGCGAACAGTTGCAAGTGAAACAACCTAATGAATATAGTTCATTTAAAATCTCGGTTCCGTTCAGCAAATTAGAGAAAATACAAAATCCAGATTTTTGGCCCAGAGGTGTACTTTGCAATAGGTTTTTTCAGCATGACAACCAACAACTTTATACCTCTTAAACAAAACCCGACCATAAAATTCCAACAAACAGTCAGAAAAACATTGAATAATATGAATTATATTTTATCAGATAATGATAAATATTTTGCTATTAATATGAATCCACAACCACCTAAACTACATGGTCTTATAAAACTTCACAAAGTAAATAATCCAATAAGACGAGTAGTATCTTATACTGATGCACCATGTGAAGTAATAGCAAAAAACTCAACTCCATTCTGATTAAATACTTGGAATTTAAACCTAAATTTTCAATAAAAAACAGCATAGAACTTGTTAATAATATTAAAGATACTAAATTACCACCTAACTCAAAATTCGTGTTATTTGATGTAACAAATCTATTCACAAACGTCCCTCCAATAGAAGTAAAACATATAATGAAAATCTAACTTATTTAAAATAAAAACGTAAATCCAGTAATCATAAATTAAATATTATCCCTGTTAAATTCTTTTATGTCCTTGAGTCTTACTTTAAGTGATCTTTAATATAGCAATATTAGAAGTCTAAGGAAAAATTTGAATGAGCTATTGGCTTGTATAGAAATATCTGAAATAAGTTTTGATATAATAGTTCTATCAGAATTATGGAATGTAGAGGTAACTAACTATCATATTGAAAACTATAGTTTATATTATAATCATTCAAAAGTAAATCAGAACGATGGCGTTATAAAATGTAATACGTAAATAATAATATAACTGCAGTTTTATCTACAAATTTTCCACCTAGTATAAATCCAATTACATACATAAACGAATTAGGTAACTTTCTAATCTTGAAATTTTCATTGGATACATTTAATATAAAATGCAATAATGACAATATATTATCTTCGTATTTAAACATACAGCAGTTACACAAGAATACAACAGGATTCAAAAAGGTTACTAGATCACATATTTCTAAGGAAAAAATTATAATGTAGTCAGCCCATGATAACTCCATCTTTTATTGAAACTTGTTTAACAGACCACTTTACTACTTTCATACATTTTAACAACCTGGGCATTCTTCAAAAAAATAATGAATATAACATATTTAAATCAGTTAATTATGTTAAGTTAAAATATATACTATCAAACGAAAGGTAAAATGATGTAATAAATAGTAATGACATAAATATAGCATAAAAATATTTATTAAAACATTTCAGCAAGCTATTCATAATTCCACCACAGAAAAAAATGTCGAAATAAAACATTTAAAAAAATTAAAGCCTGGATTACTGAGAGTATAATGAATTCTATACACCATAGAGCTATTTTGAAGAAACGATTAATAAAAAAATATTCTGATGATCTAAAGTTGGAATTTACAAGATATAAAAACAAACTAAACACACGAATAAAAACGTTAATAATAACTATTACAAACCGCAAATAGAAAATAACAAAGGAAATTACAACACTAACAATAAACCTAAAAATCCATAACTAGAAAATATGAAAATATTTAACCTCGCAGGTAAAACCTTATTAAATAATAATCAACATATTTCAAACCAATTTAATGGGTATTTTATAAATGTAGGAAATAAAATGGCAAGTAAAAATCGAAAAAAGAATTGAGCATACATATTTGTGATAATGGACTCACTGTTCAGTCATTATTATTTATAAAACCCGTAGATGAAAATTAAATAATAACTTACATATCAAAATTGAAAAATAACTCTTTTTGCGGCTTCTAGAATTCTCCAGTAGTAACTTTTCTAATTTTTGGAGGCTCCAGGAAGAAAAAAATATTGAAATATTTCTAGTCTGAATAAAATATTATTGGAAAATTTTAAGAAAATTCTCAAAATTGCGTAAAAAAATATTAACTTTCTAGATATTTTACATACATTCATGATCAAAGATATTTAGAATTTAAAATCAATTTATTTCGATTTTTAGAATTTTTTATGACATTTTCTTAAAATTTTTCAATAGTTTTTCTTCCAGAATGTTACAATTTTCCACATTTCTCATTCAGATTCTTGGAATTTTTTAAACACCTTTTTTAGATTTTAATGGTTCTTAGAATTTTTCCACAATTTTCTTAGCAGATTTCTGAAAGTTTTCAGAAATAATGTTTTTTTTTATTCTACGAAAATTTTTAATGTTTCGAACAAAATTTGCTGATAACTTTTCGAAAAATTAATATAAGATTAATATTAGAGATTTCTGAATATTTTCGATAAAAGCAAAAATTAAAAATTAAAAAAAACGTGAATTTTATTTAGGGATCTTATAGAAATATCTCTTTAATTTTTTTTTCAAATTTCATGAATTTTTCTCTCAATTTATTTATTTACTTATTTATTAACGGTTAACACTTTTTACATTTAGACTAATAAAACAGGTATAATAATTTTTGTACATAAGATCAATTAAGTGACGATAAATTAACATTTCTGAGTTTACGTTTAAACAAAAATAGTGGAATGTTTAATTCATTTAAATTACTGTACTTATAATGGAGGACATTGAACGTTCTAAGTATTCTACATAGTGGATTGTTGCTGGCAAAATTTGTAGAATGAAACTTTTGATGAAACAATAGTTTTTACCGAGTTGATACTCCCATTGGTGCATTAAAATTAACACATTCAAAAAGACTGGAACAGTCAAGATACCCATTAATAAGCTTGAATCCGAAACACAGGTCTAAAAATATTCTTCTATTCTTTATTAGCTGCAAATTTTTAAATTTACAGCTATTACTGGGTTTTGTACAATTTAACGATTTTGCAGACATATATAAAATATTGTAATATAAGCAATTTTAATAAAAAATAATAATTCCGACAAACATCTATGTACGGATCATAATCGATTATTCTTATTGAGCGTTTTTGTAATCCGAATAATTATAATCTGCCCATTGCACTCGACTAACCCCATGATAAAATATTATAAGTAATAAATAGAAAAAACACGAAAATATATTCGTAAAATCTACAACAAATGAGTCTTATTAAGACTACAAGAACAAATCACTTTTGAAACAACTACTTCTCTAGCTAATACTTCGACAGACATTGAATAATACAAAAGTAATTTGCGTGTTACAAAATAGCAAGGCTATCAAAAGCAACACTAGTTTGAACGTATTTCTTTCTGTAAAAT